>CM035412.1:194783864-194786364 GCA_020310875.1 Ceratopteris richardii
ATCTTCTTCATACCATCTGCATCATTTCCTGTCAATATAATATCATCTACATATACACATAAGTAGATGACCTCAGAATTACTGTTTTAATAAATAGTGAAGGATCTGCCTTGCTTGGTTGAAAGCCTTTGTCCTGCAAGAATGAAACAAGCCTGAAATTCCAAGCTCTTGGAGCTTGCTTGAGACCATACAATGCTTTGTTAAGTTTACACACATAATCAGGATAAACTTGATTCTCAAAACCAGGTGGTTGTGCCATATATACCTCTTCTGTTATCCAACCATTCAAGAATGCATTCTTTACATCTAGTTGAAGTATCTTCCAATTCTTGGAAGAGGCAATACTAAGCAAAACCCTAATAGTAGGCATCTTTGCCACAGGAGAGAAAGTCTCCTCATAATCAATTCCCTGAGTTTGTGCAAAGCCTTTCTCTACAAGCCTTGCCTTATACCTGTTAATGGAACCATCAGAATTCTTCTTGAGTTTATAGACCCATCTTGAGCCTATTACCTTCATGGATGAAGTCTTGGTCACCAAATCCCAAGTGTTGTTTTCCTCAAGTGCTTCAATCTCTTCCTTCATTGCATGCTTCCATTCTGTTTTTGCTTTGGCCTCTTCAAAGGATGATGGCTCCTCTCGGTTTATGTCCTGTGCTATGTAGACAGAATGTTTAGTTACTAGTGAGGTGTCAAACCCATACCTTTCTGGTTTTTTCTTTTCCCTCATAGATCTTCTTAGCCCATGATGTGATGATTCTGCCTCATGTCCAAGTTCCTGCAATTTTGCTTTACCTTTAGACTTCCATGCTTTGATCTTTTGCATATGAGATTCTTCATCATCCTCTGAGGTGTCTTGTTCTTCAATCTTTGGTTGTTCTCTACCAAGCTTTGGAAAATCTTCTTCAAGATCATATGGTAAATTGACCTTCTTGCATGAATCTTCATACCATGAATTGTTCTCATCAAAAACTACATCTCTGCTTACCAAGAATCCTTTGTTGGTAGGGTTGTATAACCTGTAGCCCTTTTGATTGTTGTCATATCCAATAAATACACACCTTTCTGCCTTTGGATCCATTTTGCCTCTAACCTGTGAAGGAACATGAGCAAAAGCAATACATCCAAAAATTTTACAATGATCTAAACTTGGTCTTCTTCCATTTGAAGCCTCATATGGAGTCATCCCATCAAGAGATTTTGAAGGCAACCTGTTAATCAAGTAAGTGGTTGTACAGCCTCAGCCCATAAGTAATTAGGTAAATGCTTTTCATTTAACATAGACCTTGCAGCTTCAACAATTGTCCTATTCCTCCTTTCTGCCACTCCATTTTGCTCAGGAGTGTACCTTGTAGTTACCTCTCTTTTGATTCCTCTTTCTTGAAGAAAAGAATCAAACTCATGGGAGAAGTATTCTCCCCCTCCATCTGACCTTAGCCTTTTTAGTGATTTACCTGTTTGATTCTCCACAAGAGCCAAATATCTTTTGAAACATGAAAAAACTTCATCTTTGTGTTTCATAAAGAATAGGATAGTCCATCTGCTGCAATCATCAATAAAGGAGACATAATACCTTGATCCAGATATTGAAGCTTCCTTGCTAGGTCCCCATACATCTGTATGAACCAACTCCAAGAGATCTCCATGCATATAACCTTTCTTCATGAATGGTAACCTGTGAGACTTTCCAAATTGACATGCACTACACTTATAAATCATATGTTGTTTTGACAAATTAGGGAGTCCAAGTACACTTTGGTCCCTGTAGATTTGCTTTAATGACCTTTCACCAATATGTGCTAACCTTTTGTGCCATACTTCCAATTCTATGAGTGTCTGACTACCATAATTGAAGAGAGCAATGTTTCTAGTGTCCTGTAATTCAAATGTGAACAATCTACCTGTCTTTTCACCTTTTGCAATTTTTCTGAATCCTTGACTTGGATCTTCAACAAATGCTCCTGCTTTTGTGAACCTCACTTGCAACCCTTTCTCTACTATCTGCCCAACACTTATCAAATTCTTTGTAATGGTAGGGACATAGAGTACCTTATTGAGTAGGTTGATGTTTCCATCAGGTGCTTTGACATTGCCTATTTTCTCCACAGGATGTCTTGTGTCATCTCCTGTTTGTACCTCATGCTTATTCCTTGGATCTTCTAAATCTGATAGGAGTGCCACATTTCCTGCCACATGATTTGAACAACCTGAATCTATGTAGAAAACATGCTCATCAAATTTACCTTGTGGCATAGCCATGTTCATGATCAATAATGAATCCTCTTTGTTTGAGTCTTCTGTGTACTTATTGTAGTCTCTCCTTCCTTTGTAGCCTCCTTGATAGTTTGAATGATTGTAGTTGTTGTAGTTGCTATGATAATTGTTGAACCTTCCTCTTGAGTAGCCATAACTTCCTCTATTGTATCCTCTTCCTCTTTGATTCCTGGAATTCCTAAAGCAATTTTCAGTTGTATGATTAGTTAGTCCACAAATAGAACATGGG
>CM035412.1:194798864-194881364 GCA_020310875.1 Ceratopteris richardii
GGAAAAGAAAATGGAATTCTACTCTTTCAAGCAATATGAGGATGACAGATATAACTTGTCTGTTGAAGAATATAAGGAGAAACTTTTGCGGTTGCATAAGTATGCATTAGAAGTTTCTGGAGATTCCTTGAAGAGCAAATTTATTGAGGGTTTGCGAGAAGAACTTTGCTATCAAGTAGGGGTCCGAATGTGTAGATTTTCTTGATGTGGTTGCAAAAGCAAATAACTTTGAGTCGATGGAGAAGTTTACTATGAAAAAGGCATCCAAATCAAGGTTTATCTCAACAGGACATCGACCCCCAAGACCTATTTCAATAAATTAGAATGGACAGAGATTGACTAACTCTATCAATGGTCAAGGAGGAAAACTAAGCCGAAGCAGACGGATATGCCTCAGAAACAAGAAGTTGAGCACTGGCAACGTGATTCTGATTTCTTGGAGCGGGCTAAAAGTTTGGGACTTTGCTTTCGATGTGGAGAACAAGGACATTGCACTTTTGAATGTCCAAACAAGGCCATCAACCATTCTATGCAGGCGAAGATGGCTCATCTACAAGAAGAAAACATAACAATTGAGGAAGCGGATGATCAAGATAAGTTTTCTAACCCTAGACTTCAATGCATGACAACTTCTTCTCATTCAAGCTCATCAGTGATTAGGATTATAGGGCACACATCCTTACGTAAGGTTAGTTTCTTGATTGATTCGGGTAGTACAAATTGTTTCCTTCCACTTAAGTTGGTAGAGGCTTTAGGATTGCATACTGAGATGCAGACCAAAAGATTTGTACAGATGGTTAATGGTAGGATACACTATACTCAAGGTTTTATTGAGAATCTTGATTTTATGTTAGGAGAACATAAGTTTTGGGTACCTTCCATGTAATTGAAATGAAAAAATGTGATGTAATCATTGGAATGGATTGGTTAGTTCATAATTGTGTCATGATTGATTGTGAAAGTGGGATCCTTACTTTGAAAATAGAAGGGAAGGAACATCGTCTAGTAGGCAAGTGTAATTCATGTTTTTCTCCTATTTCTGCTATAAAGTTGATTAGGGGTATTCGACAAAATTGTGAGACATATTTGGTTTATGTGCACGACCTTCAGGAGAAGAAGAAAGAAGAAGAAATACTTGAGTATGTTAGAAATCTTTTAGATGAGTACGTAGATGTATTTCCTACTGTTCTACCGAGTATGCCCCTCCTAAGAAAATTGAACATGCTATATGTTGAGCCCATAAAAGTCATATTGGTCAAAGTCAATTGTAGTCAAAGTCAACCATAATCAAAGTCAACCACAGTCAAAGTCAAGAGGCAAAGTCAAATCCATCAAAGTCAACAAGGTCAAGTTCAAAGTCAATAGGAGCAAAGTCAAAGTGTTTGAAGTGAAGGTGTCAAGGTGCACAAGTAGTGCACAAGTAATTGTCCACAAAGGGTGAATTGGAGAAAGTGGTTGCAGGTTGCAGAGGTATTTCTCTAGTTTCCCTAAGGTTCAAAGTGTTTTTAAAGTGTTTTGGAAGGTTCAGGTGAACCCTCTCTTAGGTGCACAACTGAAGACTTAAAAGGAAAATGTGAAGGTATGTGAAGCGGCAGTGTACATAGAATGGAAAGTATGGCCCCCCAATTAATTTTTTTGTTTTATTCTAAAGTCACTACAAGACAAAACAGGGAGTTGTTGGCTGCCCACTTTAGGAGACAATCTTGGGACATCAAAGTGAGCACCAAGATACTCTTGCAGTTAGGAGCGTACGTGAATCGACACTCAAATCAAGGCAAGGACTATTCTTGAAGGACCAAGCAAGACTAAGCAAGGGGAGCAAAGTCTAAGTTAGGCAAGAGAGAGAAGCGCAAGAGACACACAATGTGCGATGCAAAGAAGTGAAGTGCAAGGTGTGCATGAAGAGTGACCAAGGAAGTGTGCAGAGAAGTGCTAATCCATTCACCCCAAGGATCCCAAGGTCTCATTGAAGTTGTGCGTGTGCCGACAGAAGGTGTCGAACCCTCCCCCTTATTGGAAGCTTGGTGCAAGGTGTGCACAAGTGCAGGCTTGGAGAAGGTGGAGGTCTGGTGCAGAGAAGGCAGGCAGCAACAAGACCCTTGGGTATTTGGTATTTTGTGATTGAGCACTTTGTGGGATTTTGCACAAAACCATTGGGTTGTATTGTTGGATTGTATTGTGCATCACCATTGTATTTTTCTTCTTGTAATCAATTGACAGAGGCTTCCAGTGTGTACCTTTCTTCTTGTCTTTCCCTTTTCTCCTACAAACACTCAAATCCCTTCTTGTCCAAGAGTCCCCCAACAAAATTTGGCATGCCCGATGGGACACCAAGGAGATTTGAGCATAGGAGAAGCCAAGTGCAAAGGGTAGAAGAGTTCAAGTGCCAACAGTACTACCTCACTGGACTAAAAGGTAAATATTCTTATCAATTATCTCATACTAAAAGGACTACGAACAGCCCATGACCGCAACCCGATCCCAAACATTGAGGGTCACCTGCAAGCAAACAAGAAGGAAGGTTGTTACAAGATCCTCTAGTCCACTATCTTCAACCTCATCATTAAAGAGCATGGTGGGATAGGTAGACTTGGAAACCTTACTATCAAGATTAAATATAAAATTTCCTTCTTTCAAAGGCCTAGCTCAAGAAGATCCGAACGAGCATATTAGAAGGTTTTTGGCACTATGCAAAACTAGAGGCTTAATGGGCAGGGAGGATGCCTTTTTGATAGTCTTCCCTACCACATTAGAAGGATTAGCAAATAAATGGTTCAACCAATTTGCTGAGAACCATTTTACAACTTGGGACTTAATGAAAGATGCATTCAAAAATCAATTCCAGCATGGAAATACTACAGAGATCATCATAGAGGAATTAGAAAACTTGAGATTGGGTCCAGGTGAGAAATTTCCAGAGTTTGTAACTAGGGCTAAGGCACTAATGGCTAAGTTGCCAGATCCTCCACATGACTTTTTTGTTAAGAAATAGTTAGCTAAGCCACTTCCAGTGACCACCCAATGTGAATTAGTGTTGCCTACAGCCTCCATAGAGGAACTCATCAACACAGCTACACGGCTGGAGCAGATAAGGCAACAGTATGGAGCAACTTCTTCTCAACTACCATATTCTACAGAAATGGAGGATCCAGTAATCCAGCTAAGGAAGGAGCTGGAGGGTTTAAAAAGGAATAAGCCCCACAAAGAGGAGGAGAATGATGTTACTCAGTTGAGGAGGGAGATTGAGGCATTAAAGCTCCAAAAGGAGGAGGAGGCCGAAGCAGAGGAATTGGCTCAGCTACGACAGGAGTTGCAGGAACTCAAAGGATGGCATCAAGAGTGGACTTTGGTGTACCATGTGCAGCAAGCAAGGTCATATAGTAAGTGATTGTCCTCTATTAAGTATGACTTGCCAATTATGCAGGAAATCTGGTCATGAGGCCCAGGAATGCCAATCAAGGGGAGTACCTGCAACAACATATTGGACACAAGGAGGACCCTTACCACCAGCAAATGTGATGGCGGCTGCACCCAATCAAGGTAACAATTACAACTCTAGACAAAGGATAACTTTGGAAATGGGCCTAGGAGGCCAATCATTTTTTTAAGATGTGGAGAATGCACGCACTATCAAACTAGGTGCACTCTATCAGAAAATGCCCCTCCTTGCAGGAACTGCCCAAAGGTCAGAGACCACTATACGAATTGTTGTCCTAAGAATCAAGCATCTTCATCTGGGCCCCACATTCAAATGATTTCTGTGTGTAAAGAAGAATTAATAGATCAAGTCAATGTGTCATCTCCATCGACTAGGGTGGTGCAGTTAGAAGAAATAGAATCTTTTACAGTGCAGACAAGAAGCAAGGGGAAGACTCAAGTAGATATAAGTCAAGAATCAAGATTTAATGGATTGAACAAAGACAAAGAGACATGTGAAGAGAAGGCCACCAAATGTGCAGATACAAGGCAAAAAGGAGATCTCATATGTACCAGTGATGCCATTGGGCATGCATTCAATAGGGCTCATGAGGAGTTTGATAATTCCATTGGAGCCCATGATCTTGAGGAATCAGAAGCTTCACGACTACTGAAGTCCATGAAAAAGGAGGTTAGTATCTTTGATTTAATAAAGATGGATGGGAAATTCAGGTTTGAACTCTTGCAGATAATTGATGAGGCTTCCACAACAAGTTTAGTGGCAAAGGTTGCGGTTACGCATAAAGATAAAATGGTAAGGGAAGCACCCCTCACAGATTATAAGAGCCCTCGGCTCACAGTTCTTGTTGATGTATGAAACACCACAAGAAATGAATTAATGTGACACTAGAACACCTCTATGGTCACCATTAACTCATTGCCACTCCAAACTTTGAGAAATGATAGCCTAAAGTGAGAACTTTGCTTCTACAGAAATTCCTAGTCACTGTTTTAGTAAGAGCGCCTGTTTAAAATTAGAATTCGATGCCTAGCATCGACTTGCAACGAGAATTCGATGCCGGGCATCGACTTGGGATGTTTTTGGCCACTTTTCAGCAGGGATTCGATGCCGGGCATCGACTTCCCGCATAAAGTCTTGATCTTCTGGACACCAAAACTATAGGTGATTTCATGCACACTTACAATATGACTTATCAACTGGAATTCGATGCCAGGCATCGAGTTGCTCCAACAACATCATCTTTTCAAGAAGATTTGGCAGTAGATAAAAATCAGATATGAAGATAAGGACTTATCAAGTTGAGATTCGATGCCACGCATCGACTTGCTTGGAAAACTTCAACCTTTCAAATCATTACACAGAAGACAAACACTGGAGATGGAGGAAGAAGACTTATACACATAACTTTAACTAGTTCTTGTCATAACTATGAAAACTCAGAAGCTTACAAGTGCTTTCTCGCTCAGAGAAGCCCGACTATACTCAGTCATACAAAAATGAGTTCTTCTCACTTTCTCATTGTCTTCCTCCTTCTTCTTCTCACTGCGTCAGTTAATACTAACTAACTTATATAGACTTTCTCATTCCCGTGACTTTTAAAAAACTTCTAGAACTAAAGTGAACTAACTTTACAAGTATAATACATTTGTGAATTTGTCCCTTCACATAGACATGAGGTTTTCTTCCTAAGATTTGACCTTCAAATATATGTCCAGTTAGTGATTGTTTCTCCAACAGCTCCCCCTCAATCACTAATTGACATTCCCTGTTTCTTCATATCATCTTCTTTTCTTTTACTTCTGCCATGCTTTTGAATCTGCTGGTCTTCACACCATCCAAGCTCTTTGTCATTATGTCTGCTATCTGATCTTTAGTAGAAATGTACTCCACTTCAATCTCCTTCTCCATTACCTTTTCTCTGAGAAAATGATAATGTATCTCTATGTGCTTTGTCCTTGCATGAAATACTGGATTTGCTGCAAGATAAAGTGAACTCATATTATCTCCATGTATTGTAGGTGTACCTTGATCAATGCCTAAGCTCTTGAACAATGTCTGCATCCATATGACTTCCTTAGCTGCTTCCACAAGTCCTTTGTACTCTGCTTCAGTTGATGATAATGCTACTGTATGTTGTTTCTTTGAACACCAACTTACAAGCTTATCACCAATATATATCATGTAACCATGAGTTGATCTTCTGTCATCTTGATTACCTGCCCAATCTGAATCACTATAGGCTCTCAACTTCAAATCTGATGTAAAAGGATAATATAATCCTTCCTTTATAGTTCCTTTGATATATCTGAGAACTCTTTGACCTGCAATCCAATGTGGGTCCTTTGGACAATGCATGAATTGTGACAAAACTCCCACTGCATAACTAAGATCAGGTCTTGTTAGTGTAGCATAAATCAAACTACCCACAAGAGATTGATACTTCCTCATATCTTTGTATTCTGCACCATCATATTTACTGAGCTTGTGATTAACTTCAAGTGGAGTTGAAGCTTCTCTGCAATTTTCCATATCAAACTTCTTCAACAAGTTCAGAAGATACCTTTCTTGTGACACATATATGCCATGATCTGTATAAGTAACTTCCATTCCAAGAAAGTATGATAACTTTCCTAGGTCACTGATCTTGAATTCTTTTTCAAGCAATCTCTTTACCTCCTTGATTCCTTCATCTGAAGTACCTGTGATTATAATGTCATCTACATAAATACAAATGTAGATTGTACCTTCCTCTGTTCTTTTGATAAGTAGACTTGAATCTGCTTTTGAACTTTGATATCCAAGATCATTGAGATACTTCACCAGTCTATAGTTCCAAGCTCTTGGAGCTTGCTTCAATCCATACAATGCTTTTCTCAACCTGCAAACAAAATTTGGATACCTGGAATCTATAAACCCTTGAGGTTGTTCCATGTATACCTCATCTGATATGTATCCATTCAAGAATGCATTTTTTATATCCAATTGACTTAGAGTCCATCCTTTTGAAGCTGCAATAGCAATGATTGTCCTTATAGTTGACATCTTAGCTACGGGACTGAATGTCTCATCATAATCTATGCCATAGGTATGGGCATAGCCTTTCACCACAAATCTAGCTTTGTATCTGGCTATACTTCCATCTGCAAGCTTCTTCACTTTATAAACCCATTTATTTCCAATTACTTTCTTACCATTTGGTTTAGGAACAAGTTCCCATGTCTTGTTCTCCTCCAGTGCATTGAACTCTTCCTTCATTGCTTCTTCCCATTGCTTCTTACCTTTAGCTTCATCATAGTTCTGGGGTTCTTCATCATCTTTGACCATATATGCATAGTTATTCTGAGTTATGTAAGAAGTATCATAAGAATACCTTTCTGGTTGTCTTCTAGTCCTGCTTGACCTTCTTGGTTCACATTCTTCATAAGTGTCTGGATACACTTCTTCATCAAATATAGGAGCTTCTTCATTTCTTCTTGTTAATCCACTTGTGGATGTACTTGCTTGCATATAGTCTTCATCTCTATTTACCTGCACAATTGATTTTCCTTTCTCACATCTTCTTACCTCTTCTTCAAATTCTTCAGCTGTATGACTTTGATCTGCATACCAACTTTTCTGTTCATCAAATGTAACATCTCTAGAAACAATAAATTATTTTGTTAGAGGATTCCACAACCTGTAACCCATCTGCTTTTCATCATAACCAATGAACACATATTTTTCTGCCTTTGGTTCAAGTTTATGCCTAAGCTGTGATGGCACATAAGCATATGCAATTGATCCAAACACTCTACAATGATCTAGTGTTGGTTTCTTACCCCACCAAGCTTCATATGGAGTCATACCATTGAGAGCTGCACATGGTAATCTATTCACAAGATATGTAGCTGTATTTACAGCTTTAGCCCAAAGATAATTTGGACAATTCTTCTCCTTCAACATAGCTCTAGCAAACTCAACCAAAGTCCTGTTCCTTCTTTCTGCTACACCATTTTGTTGTGGTGTATACCTGCAAGTTATTTCTCTCTTACTACCTGCATTCCAAAGATAATCATTGAACTCTTGGGAGAAGTATTCTCCCCCTCCATCAGACCTCAGTCTTTTAAGCTTTTGACCTGTGACTCTCTCTGCATATGCATGAAAATGCTTGAAAGCTCCAAACACTTCTGATCTTTCCTTCAAAACATATAATGTTATCCATCTTGTAGCATCATCAATGAAAAGAACATAATACCTTGAGCCACTGATAGATCCTTCTTTTGTTGGTCCCCATACATCTGTATGAATGAGCTCAAGTACTCCATCATGTTTGAATCCTTTGTTCTGAAATGGTAACCTGTGTGCTTTACCCATTTGACATGCTTCACATTTATAAACGATATGTTGACTTTGCACATTTGGTAATCCTAGTACAGACTGATTAGCAACCATAGCTTTAATTCCTCTTTCATTGAAATGACCTAATCTCTTATGCCAGAGATCAAGTTCTGTAATCACTGCTTCACCATGTGTGAGCAAAGCTTGACCAATGTTTCCTTGCACTCTTAAAGTAAAGAGTCTACCTTCTTTCTTACCAGAGACAATCTGATTATATCCATTCTCTGGATCTTCCACAAATACTCCTTCATTTGTAAACCTGACTTGAAAACCTTTTTCAACTATCTGTCCCACACTAATCAAGTTTTTAGGTATTGTAGGAACATACAAAACATTGGCTAGCAAATCTGCTCCACTCTTGCATTTCACTTTTCCAATTGAATGTACACTATGTCTTGTATTATCACCAGTTTGAACTGTGTGACTCGAAATACCTTTTTCCAATTCTGACATCAATTCTATGTTTCCTGACAAATGATTAGAACATCCAGAGTCAATGTAAAATACCTTTAGATCTTCTTTGTCTGATGTGTTGATTGAATTCATCATCAATGATGTATGACTTTCATTCTGTGTGTCGTTTGTATAGTTGTAGTAGGTGGTGTTGTAGGATTGATTCTGTCCCCAACTTCTTCCTCCACCTCTACCATAGCCTCCTCTTTGACTTTGTCTACCTCTTTGGAAATTACTTTGATATCTTCCACCTCGACCTCTGCTATTGTTGTTTTGATTCTGGTTTGATCCTTGTTGATTGTGCCAACAGTCATGAGCCAAATGATTACTCAATCCACAGATCCAGCAGGCCTTCTTGTTATTATTTTGATTACCTCTTCCTCTTCCAAAACCTCTTGCTCTTCCTCTGCCAGTGCCTTTACCTCTTGCATAATAAGCTTGAGAACTAGACTCCTCTTCATCCTTTGCTTTACCTTTATCTCCTTTCTTCTTGTTCTTCATGTACATTGCAGAACTTTGTCCTTTATCTCCATCTCCCTTCAAGTCTTGCTCATATGTGAGCATCAAACCAAGCAACTGGTTCAAATCTGGAACATAATGATTTAATGAAAGTTCTGTTGATAAGACAAAAGGTTTCCACCTTTCATCCCCTCTCAAACCTGCAAGTAGCTGAGCAATCAATCTGTGATCTTCAACATCTTCATCTATGGATCCAAGACTATCTGCAAGATCCTTCATCTTAGTGACATAATCACTAATGGTTTGACTTGGCTTCTTCTTGAATGTTGTAAACTCTGACCATAGGCTTGCTTTCCGTGCTTTAGTAGTACTTTGGAAATGATACTCCAATGCATTCCATATATCTTCAGATGATTCCAATCCTCTGATGTGCGGTAGCAAATGATCAGAGATTGTATTGTAGATGTATGCTTTTGCACTTGCATCCTTCTTCTGCCAATGCTTTAAAGCATCAAGTTCTTCTTTCTTTGGTCGGCTTTCATCTTCAAATACTGGCTTCTCTTCTTCACCTGTAACATATATCATGAGATCCTTACTCATAAGTAAGGCTTCCATTCTCATTACCCATGCGGGGTAATTATCTCTGTCCAGTTTGTCAATGGAGATATGATCTGCCATAGTTCTTTCCTTCTGCTGCAACCTATGAGCTTAAAGGATAAAGGATAATACCTTTTGAAGTTCTTTGTGTATGAGGATACTTTTGAAGTAACCTTTTGATGCCTTGTGTCTTCAAATGCTTCACCTTTCAAACTTTAATGGAAACTTTACAAAACTTCTCGTACCTTTGTCGTCTTCTACTCTCGAGAATCTTTCTGCTCTGATACCACTTGTTGATGTATGAAACACCACAAGAAATGAATTAATGTGACACTAGAACACCTCTATGGTCACCATTAACTCATTGCCACTCCAAACTTTGAGAAATGATAGCCTAAAGTGAGAACTTTGCTTCTACAGAAATTCCTAGTCACTGTTTTAGTAAGAGCGCCTGTTTAAAATTAGAATTCGATGCCTAGCATCGACTTGCAACGAGAATTCGATGCCGGGCATCGACTTGGGATGTTTTTGGCCACTTTTCAGCAGGGATTCGATGCCGGGCATCGACTTCCCGCATAAAGTCTTGATCTTCTGGACACCAAAACTATAGGTGATTTCATGCACACTTACAATATGACTTATCAACTGGAATTCGATGCCAGGCATCGAGTTGCTCCAACAACATCATCTTTTCAAGAAGATTTGGCAGTAGATAAAAATCAGATATGAAGATAAGGACTTATCAAGTTGAGATTCGATACCACGCATCGACTTGCTTGGAAAACTTCAACCTTTCAAATCATTACACAGAAGACAAACACTGGAGATGGAGGAAGAAGACTTATACACAGAACTTTAACTAGTTCTTGTCATAACTATGAAAACTCAGAAGCTTACAAGTGCTTTCTCGCTCAGAGAAGCCCGACTATACTTAGTCATACAAAAATGAGTTCTTCTCACTTTCTCATTGTCTTCCTCCTTCTTCTTCTCACTGCGTCAGTTAATACTAACTAACTTATATAGACTTTCTCATTCCCGTGACTTTTAAAAAACTTCTAGAACTAAAGTGAACTAACTTTACAAGTATAATACATTTGTGAATTTGTCCCTTCACATAGGCATGAGGTTTTCTTCCTAAGATTTGACCTTCAAATATATGTCCAGTTAGTGATTGTTTCTCCAACAACAGTCTCTATCAAAGGTCATGAGTTTCAAGGAGTCATTGTGGATGGTGGTTCTGGCATTAACTTGATGCCTGAACATACCATGAAAAATATTGGACTACATCCTTCAAGACCTGCAAACTTCACTGTAACACTGGTAGACCAAAGCATACTAAGGCCTATGGGAGTGGTCCCTAGAGTCCCACTCAAGATACAAGGTACCATCTTTAACTTGGATTTTGTTGTTTTAAGGCTGCCACAGGTAGAAGGAAGTTTCCCCCTGTTAATTGGGAGACCTTGGTTAAGGCATGCCAATGTGTTGCATGACTAGGGCAAGGACACAATGTGGGTTAAGCAAGAGGGAAAAGAGCTGTAGCAGATAATTTTGGAAGAAGGACCTGACAATCAAAGAAATACTAGCATGATGCAGACAATTGGTATTTGCATGGAAGAAGGATTCTTGGACAAACTAGAGGCATATCTATTTGAAGAAGAAAATTTATATGAAGAAGAAAACATGTTGGCTTGGCTTCATTCAGAAGACACATCTGCCTGCTATGGGATTTTTCCAAACTCAAGTAGAGAGGAAGCATATGAAGACAAAGAGGAAAAGATTCAAGTAGCTGGGCTGGGAGAGCCATCAAAGGACCACAAAAGGGGAAAGAAATCTACTTTATACAACCATATAGAGGAAGCTAATTCTGTGGATTGCAAACAAAACAAAGGTTCAGATTTAAAAGGTAAGAGTAAGAATATAGAAGAGGATTCATTACCACTTCATGAGATCCCTCCAAGATGGATTCAAGAGGAAGAAGTGCAAATAGACATCCAAGATGTTCCTCCTTATGATACCAAAGCTATGTGGGAAAATGTGTCTAAGGATGCTACTCAGGAAGGACTTATAGATAGCATTGTAAACATGCATCCAGTAAAGGAGGTTCCGTTGGACAATGAGGATCAGCCATGGCCCATTTTACTAGCCACATGGATAGGGAATCATCCAGAGGTGCTATTAAAGGTAAAATCTTTCATGAAGTCATTTGTAGACATCTTTGCTTGGCATGACAAGGATTTGGAAGGAGTAGCACCTAGTTATGGAGAACATAGAATCCCTCTCATTGAAGGAGCAAAACCAGTGAGAGGTAAGAGTTATAGGCTGAATCCTAAATATGCTGAAGCTGTTTATTTGGAGATTCAAAAAATGGAAGATGCACAAATCATCATCCATGTAGAGCATTCAGAGTGGCTCTCTCCTATGGTAATTGTTCCTAAGAAAAACACTAACAAGATTAGAATTTGTGTGGACTTTAGAGTATTGAACAAGGTCACCATCCTAGATGGATTTCCAATGCCATTTGCTGAACATGTCATAGAAGAAGTAGCTGGGCATACTCTTTAGAGCTTCATGGATGGATTCAGTGGATATGATCAAATATCCATCCACCCTGAGGATCAAGAGAAGACTACATTCATTACACCTTTGGGAACTTATGTATATTTAAAGATGCCATTTGGACTGAGAAATGCCCCAGCTACTTTCAATCGAAGAGTTAATCTCATTTTTTGGACCATTGCTGCTAGAGTCTCTCCAGCAGGTTCAGCTTCTTCTCAAGTTTCGGTTTTTCACGTCGTGGCGTGCACACACTTTAATAGTGCAAATCGACTTCGAAGCATAGAAGTGTGAATTTTAGCAGCCCGAAAACATTTCCACCAGCCATTTGTGCAGTCAGAATCGCCATCAGAGTGACGGTTTGTGAGCTGAAATTTCATCACTCATTTCAGTTTTCCTAGAAGTGAAGATTTTGTCACATTCTTGTTCCACAATGACTTGTTTGGCATGCTTCAAGCTGAAGATAAGCTTGATTGGACCAACTATCCGATGTGGTCTTACATGATGAAGCATGTTCTTGTTGCAAAACAACTTTGGAACATAGTGGCAGATGTAGATCGAAGACCGACAGGTGCTTCTACTTCACAGTCTACTGTCACAGATAGAGCTTCTTCTTCGAGTACAGTGGTTTCTCCTTCTCCACCTACACAAGGAGCACAAACGCAGCAAGACACACGAAGAAGACGATGGCTGGAATAGCTCTCTCTATTGATCGATGAACTCAACTGAAGTAAGAGCTGAATAATATCCCTAAGTACAAAGTACCACCACATATGAGAGTATCAAGTATGTGGTAACACGGGGAAAAAACCTCTAGCCAGCACTAGAGTAAAAAGTGCCCATGTATAGGGAAAAGGTTCACATCAAAGCTACTCGAGGAACACATAAGTGTAACAAACCCCCCTGGAGCGAATGATGTGAACACATACAGGGAGTGACAGATCAGCCCCCACAAGGTAACAAGCCTAAAGCTTTGCGAAAAGCTTCAAACTTTTCCCGTGGAAGAGCTTTGGTGAATATGTATGCCACATTATCTTGTGTAGGCACATATACCAAATCAATATCCCCTGCATGAAGGCGCTCTCTCACATAGTGATAATGCACCTCAATATGTTTGGTCCGTGCATGAAACACTGGGTTTCGTGCAATAGCCAAAGCACTCTGACTATCTGTGAGAATATGCGTGGAAGCATCAATTTCCATGCAAAGATCCATCAATAGGCGTCTCAGCCATATACACTCCACTATCGCTGTGAAAACTGCCCTGTACTCAGCTTCACAACTCGATGTCGCCACTGTAGGTTGCTTCTTACTCAACCAAGATATGCATGAGTCTCCAAGGAAAAATCAATTACCACTAGTGGACACGAGATTCATGATCCATGCCTCGGAGATATCTAAACACACGATTCATGCATAGCTCTGGCACTAAGCATTGGCAAGCAGTGAAACGTGTGTTTAGATATCTCCGAGGCACTTTGAGCTTAGGTCTCTTTTATGGCAGAGATGTTCAGCCATGCTTGCATGCTTTTACAGATAGTGATTGGGCCATTGTGGTTTCAAGAATTTGATTTTTTTGTAGTCCATAAACCAGGTAAAGAAAATGTTATGGCAGACCACTTATCCAGGATCAATATGATGGATCAAACAATTGGAGTAAATGATGATTTTCCAGATGCTAATATGTTTGCGATAGAAACCCAAGGTTGGTATGAGGACATCAAGAATTTTATTAAAACATGATTGTATCCAGAGAAGGCAAGTGCTGTGCAAAGGAAGAGATTGCTAATCAAAAGCAGACCTTTTTCCTTCATTGAAGGAAAATTATATAGACAAGGAAAAGATAACAGGATTAGGAAGTGCATGGAAGAAGAAGAAGTGCAGGGAGTCCTTAGATCTGCACATGAAGGAACAGGTGGTGGGCACCTTCTAGAGCATATTATGAGTCAGAGGATTCCTGATGTTGGTTTATGGTGGCCCACATTATTCAAAGATGCAGATGAATGGGGAAGGGCATGTGATGTTTGCCAGAGGTGTGGACCTAAGCCAACAAAGCAGAGGCACAACCCCTTGATTATTTCCACTTATTGGAAACCATTTGAGAAATGGGGGCTAGATTTTGTAGGGCCCATCTACCCTCCATCGATTCCAAAAAGAGAGAAGTATCTGTTGATCGCCATAGATTATGCGACTAAGTGGGCTGAAGCTATTGCCTCCCCTGACTGCACTGCTCAAACTATTGCTGATTTCATTTACAGTAGCATCATTTGCAGGTTTGGATGTCCACTTGAAATTTGTACAGACCAAGGTGCTCATTTTGTGAATAAGGTCCTACAGGAAATTTTCAACAGGTATAGAATTCTACATAGGACTTCTTGTGCCTATTATTCAAGAGCTAATGGACAGGTAGAATCCACCAACAAGGTATTAATTGCCATGCTAAGGAAAGAATGTATGTTACAGCCCACTTCCTGGGGCATTGTTTATCAAGGTACCCTATGGGCATACAAGTTAGCTTACAAAGAGGCCACTGGATATTCTCCCTTCCAACTCGTTTATGGGATATTGCCAATTGAACCCTTTGAATTTTTACATGGATCACCAAAAGTAGCATTCGTGCAGGGAAAGAAAGTTTGTGGTGTCTCTCAAAGGCTTGGAGCACTGCAAAAGTGGAGGAGATACGTCTACATGCAAAAAAACAATTGATAGAGACTCAGATGAAGAGGAAGGAGGCACACGATCAAAATATGTGGAACAACAACATAGAGCCAGGCATGTTAGTTCTTCTCCATAGACCTCAAATCCAAACACAAGTTAGAGGAAAATGACTTCCGCATTGGGAAGGACCTTATCAAGTTAAAACAATGTTGAATTGGGGTGATGTGGAGTTAGAGACACTAAGAGGGGAGGCCTTGCCACTAGTCAATATATCAAGGCTCAAGGCCTATCATCAACACAAATGAAGATTCAGGGATCACCTGGAACCTACAGAATTTGTCCACGTTGTACATAGCCTTCTCATGTCATTTTTGCTTAAGTTTTAGTAGTTTTTATCCACTTTCATACTTGTTCCTTTGCATTTTCAACAATTTTAGCAACCCTTTCATAGTTTTTGCATAAGTACAATTTTTGGAAATTTTTGGGAATTTTTTGGGAATTTTTCTAGCTTTTTTAGAATTTTTTTAGCATTTTTCATCCATTTCACACATCATTTTCTTGCAAAATTGGAGGAATAAGGGAGGCTCTCTGCGGTTTTGAGTGAGGAAATTGGCCTAGACCTGTAGGAATTTTTTGAATTTTTTTTGGATTTTTTTGAATTGTTTTATATTTTTTAGGGATTTTTCTAGATTTTGGGTATTTTCACAAAAAAAAACTCCATGGATTTTTTCGCCCAAAAACAAAAAGACAAAAAAAAAAATGGCCTCCCTCTCACCCGCCCGCCCTCCCCCCTAAGAAAAAAACGACCGCCCCCCTCGCCCGCTTGCCCTCCCCCCGCCCCCTCAAAAAAAAAAAAACGCTACCCCCCGCCTGCCCGCCCTCCCTCTCCCCGGCCCCTCAAAAAAAAAAAATCGGCTGCCCCCCTGCTCGTTCCCCCTCCCCGCCCGCTCGCCCCCCCCCTCGCCCCCCCACCCCCAGCCACCCCCACCGTTGCCCCACCATTCCCCCCCACCCCCCCACCCACCCCCCCACCCCTGACCGTTCCCCCCCCCCCCCCCCACCCCCCACCCCCCACCGTTTCCCCCCCCCCCCCCCCCCCCCGCCACCCAC
This sequence comes from Ceratopteris richardii, assembly GCA_020310875.1. Classification (NCBI taxonomy): domain Eukaryota; kingdom Viridiplantae; phylum Streptophyta; class Polypodiopsida; order Polypodiales; family Pteridaceae; genus Ceratopteris; species Ceratopteris richardii. The sequence goes on from CM035412.1 coordinate 194,814,511, forward strand.
CCCCCCACCGTTCCCCCCACCCCCCACCGTTCCCCCCCAACTCCCAACCCACCCCCCACCGTTCCCCCCCAACTCCCCACCCACCCCCCACCGTTTCCCCCCCCCCCCCACCCCCCATCGTTCCCCCTCCCACACCCCACCCACCCGCCACCGTTGCCCCCCCCCCCCCCCCAACCCCCACCCACCCCCCACCGTTCCCCCCCCCCCCCCCCCCCCCCCTCCCCCAGCCCCCACCATTCCCCCCCCCCCTTAAAACTTATATATATATATATATATATATATATATATATATATATATATATATATATATATATATATATATATATATATATATATATATATATATATATATATATATATATATATATATATATAATTTTTGATGGTCCATGTTTTTGGCTCTAGATTGCGCCTCGGATGGTCATTTTTTTCAAACTTGGGGTCATTTTCAAGTATTTTGGCACCTTTGAACTGATTTTCAGCCTTAATGTTTCCAAAATATCACTTTTTCTCTGACTTTTGGTCAAAACCCACATATTTTGAGCACATTTCTCACGTGTTTTTCATTATCCACATGATCCACATAGGCTACTCTCACTTTGTTTTTACTTTTGTTTCAAAATTTCACATATGCAACCCCTGTCGCTCTTCTGTTTGATCATTTTGACCCTCTCCAGCCCCTTAATCCTACTCCCTCACCCTCCCCTTATCGTTTTGCCAGCCCTATCCTTACCCCTCCCTGCCCTATCCATCTCAGCCCTCAGCCCTCTCTTCCCTCTCCTTTCTACCCTCCCATTGCCTCCTTTGCTTTTTACATGCAACAATTCCAACTTTGGGTTCTTCTCTCGTGCTTGTTCTCTCCTCCTTCTGGTGGACTTGGTAGCTGCTCAGGTGTCCTTTTGAAGATTTGAAGCATAGTAATCATGGTCTCATATCTGCCATAGTCTAGTTGTAGCTCTCCGGGACGGAGAGCACATTAGGTGGTGGGTTGAGCCCATAAATGTCATATTGGTGTAAGTCAACCGTAGTCAAAGTCAACCACAGTCAAAGTCAAGAGGCAAAGTCAAACCGATCAAAGTCAACAAGGTCAAGTTCAAAGTCAACAAGAGCAAAGTCAAAGTGTTCGAAGTGCAGGTGTCAAGGTGCACAGGTAGTGCACAAGTAATTGTCCACAAAGGTGAATTGGAGAAAGTGGTTGCAGGTTACAGAGGTATTTCTCTAATTTCCCTAAGGTTCAAAGTGTTTTTAAAGAGTTTTGGAAGGTTTAGGTGAACCCTCTCTTAGGTGCACAAGTGAAGACTTAAAAGGAAAATGTGAAGGTATGTGAAGCGATAGCGTACACATAAGGGAAAGTATGGCCCCCCAATTAAATTTTTTGTTTTAGTCTAAAGTCACTACAAGACAAAACAGGGAGTCATTGGCTGCCCACTTTAGGAGACAATCTTGGGACATCAAAGTGAGCACCAAGATACTCTTGTAGTTAGGAATGTACGTGAATCGACACTCAAAACAAGGCAAGGACTATTCTTGAAGGACCAAGCAAGACTAAGCAAGGGGAGCATAGTCTAAGTTAGGCAAGAGAGAGAAGTGCAAGAGACACACAGTGTGCGACGTAGAGAAGTGAAGTGCAAGGTGTGCATGAAGAGTGACCAAGGAAGTGTGCAGAGAAGTGCTAAGCCATTCACCCCAAGGATCCCAAGGTCTCATTGAAGCTGTGCGCGTGCCGACAGGTGTCCAACCCTCCCCCTTATTGGAAGCTTCGTGCAAGGTGTGCACAAGTGCAGGCTTGGAGAAGGTGGAGGTCTGGTGCAGAGAAGGCAGGCAGCAACAAGACCCTTGGGTATTTGGTATTTTGTGATTGAGCACTCTCTGGGATTTTGCACAAAAGTATTGGGTTGTATTGTTGGATTGTATTGTGCATCACCATTGTATTTGTCTTCTTATAATCAATCGACAGAGGCTTCCAGTGTGTATCTTTCTTCTTGTCTTTCCCTTTTCTCCAACAAACACTCAAAACCCTTCTTGTCCAAGAATGCCCCAACACTATACACCTCTATCCAGGAAGTGAGCCTTATTCTAGAGCACCTTATAGGTTCAATATTGATGAATTGAAAGAATTGAAACTGCAAGTGGATGATTTATTGAAGAAGGGGTTGATAAGACCTAGTGTTTCACCTTCGACATCACCTGTTTTGTTTCAGAAAAAGAAAGATGGTTCATTCAGACTTTGTATCGACTATAGGGGATTGAACAAGAAAACCATTAAGAACAAGTATCCATTTCCACACATAGATGAATTGCTGAGTCAATTGAGTGGTGCCATAGTATTCACTAAAATTGACTTAAGATCCAGATATCATCAAATTAGAGTAAAGTCTGGAGACATACCCAAAACCACTTTTAGAACACGATATGGTCATTATCAGTTCACAGTTTGGCCTTTGGATTGACAAATGCTCTAGCAACATTTTTGTGTTTGATGAATAATGTGTTTCATGAATATCTCGATGAAGTTATATTAGTCTTTCTTGATTATATTTTTGTGTATTCTAAGGATGATGATGAACATGCATTGCATCTCACGAAGACTTTACAAAAAGCAAGAGAGCATAAAATATATGGTAAGATGAGTAAATGTTTTTTTGCAAAACGGGAAGTGAATTATTTGTTGAGAGTTGTTTTTAAGGAAGGGATTCACATAGATCCTGAGAAAGTTAAAAGCATAGTTGACTGGCCTACACCCAAATGTGTGAGAGATGTGCGAAGCTTCCTTGGTTTGGCACAATATGAGAGGGCACACATTAGAGAGTTTTCTCGAATTGCAAATCCCCTTACAAAATTGACAAAGAAAAATAGAGAGTTCACATGGAACGATGAGTGTTAAAATGCATTTGAAGAGTTACAACAGAAAATTATCGAAAATTGTGTCCTAAAGATACCAAAGTTAGGGAAGCCATTTATTGTTGCATGATATGCTAGTGGAAGTCAAATCGGATGCGTACTTTCACAAGAAGGGAGGGTAGTGGCTTATGAGTCAAGGAAACTAAGGAAACATGAATTAAATTATACAACACATGACTTGGAAATGCTTGCAGTTGTTCATGCACTTAAACATTGGAGACACTTATTGCTTGGAGTAAAGTTTGAATTAAGAACAGATCATCAGAGCCTTAAATATATATTTACTCAACCTTTACTTAACAATAGACAAAATTGATGGATCGAATTGCTAAGGGAATATGATTTTGATATTAAATACTTAGCAGGAAAAGAAAACAAAGTGGCCTATGCTTTAAGTCGTAAACCTTTATGCGGTTTAATTTCTATTTTATCCTTGGATTTTCATATTGGAAAAGAATTAAAAGAAGATTTATTTTATGCAGCAATCTTGAAATTTGTGGGCACGAATCCAAGTTCTATGTTTTCAGGGAAAATTTCATTTGAAAAATAATGATTTGTATTGTAATTCTCGTTTATGTATTTCTTCAGAATCTGTTTTGAAAGAAAAGATTCTGCATGACTGTCATGATGCACCTTTCTCTGCACACCCTGGCTTTTCTAGGACTTATGCAAAAGTGAAAGCTTCATATTACTGGCCACATATGAAATATGATATAAAGAGGTATGTGAAAGAATGTTTGAAATGTCAACAGGTTAAGGCTGAATTTAAAAGGAGTCCTAGCATGTTACAACCATTAGATGTGCCTCTTAAAAGTGGGCATGATACCATCTTTGTTGTCGTGGACCGTCTTACAAAGATGGCACATTTTCTTCCCATGAGGAAAATTGATACCGCTTTGCATGTTTCTAAACTTTTCATAAAAGAAATTTTTAGGTTACATGGTATACCTAAAAGTATAATTTCTGATAGGGGTGCAAGGTTTACATCTAATTTTCGGAAAGCCACCTTTCGATCTATAGGAATACAATTATGCATGAGTATTGCATTTCTTCCTCAAACTCATGGTTAGACTGAGAGGGTTAAGAGGGTGCTTGACGATATGTTATGTATGTATGTAAATGATAAGCAAAACAATTGGACTGAATATTTGCCTTTGGTTGAGTATGCATATAATAGTGCATGGCATTCCTCTATTAAGATGACACCTTTTGAAGCAATGTATGGTTATAATTGTTTGTTGCCGCATTCAACTTTTAATTCACAAAATCAGGTTGATATATCCGAACAGATGCTTGAAAACATGGATTTGGAGCTAAATAAGGTAAGGAAAAACATGAAAGATGCACAAAAATGTTAGAAATTATATCATGATCTCAAAAAGAGACCCTTGGAATTTAAAACGAATGATCTAGTTTTTTTGAAAGTGAATCCTTCTAAATCAAATCTGGTTTTAGGCAAAGATCATCGATTGTCTCCACGTTATGCTGGTCCTTTTAAAATCTTAAAGAAAGTTGGTTCTCTTGCATATTTACTTGACCTGCCTAACACATTAAAAATTCATCCAGGTTTCCATGTTGGATTACTTAAAAAGTGTGTTCCTACTGTTGATGATGTTTTGCAGGACAAGTCTAAGTTGAAGGAAGATGCCACTTTTGAGCTTGAACCAGAAGTTATAATGGATAGGTGAATTAGACATCTTATGAATTGTGAAATAGTGGAAATCTTAGTTAAGTGGTTTGCATATCCTATTGAAGATTCAACATGGGTTGGTTTAGATGAGTCTATGGAACAGAGTTCTTAAAAGAGGGGGAGATTCGTAAGATGCCATATTGATTTTCCCACCCAAAAAAAGATGTGTAGATAATAATGGAATTTTATGTTTAGGATATTTTGATCATGTCAGCAAAATTTTGCAACAATAAGTTCTCTCTCTAGAAAGTTGTCGCATGAAATTTGTGTTTTAAATTTGAGCATGAAGATCAAGGAATCTAAAAAAGTGTTGTATGAGAGAAAGGTAGAGTACTCTTAATAGAAAATCTGTACCTATTTGAATTTTTTGTAGTTCCTATGTTTTATGTCTTATTTGGTCCCATGAAGATAGGTTAACGAAGAGATTTTTCATGTTTTCTCATCTCTCTCTAGAATTTCCGATTTTGCAGGGCCCAAAAGTGATATCTTGAAGCAGATTTGGACCTCAGGCGTCTCTAATACTATTGTACGGATTTAAGAACTAAATATTTTTTTGTTTGACAAGCTTAAGCTAACTCCTCACTGTTTTTGAGTTACAGGGCTTGGAAAAGTGCCGTTTTTTTTTTTAAGAGAAGCCTCCATTCATCTTATTCATGTTCGTGGATTTAGAAAACGCACATGGGTATATGGATTATTTCGGGTGATTGACATGTCTATGAGTGTGTTGCATGGATCGCCTCTATTTTTGCAGGTACGATTCTTGAGGTGGACGTGAAAAGTAGATGCATGGGTGGTCTGGAAGTCTTGCATGAGACATGCGAAAAGACGTTATCTTGGAGCATGCAGATTCTAAGAGTGCATGTCTAGAAAGGCCTGATTGGTCGTGCACTGGCGAAAGGTGGAGATCCAAGAAGATGAAGAATAGAAGATAAGGAAGGACAATGGTGGTACATTGATCATGATCATTTTCTGCTTCTGGGATTGCGATGGAGATTGAGATTGGGATTGAGATTGTGATTGTGATTGAGATTGGGATTGAGATTATGATTGTGATTGAGATTGGGATTGAGATCAGCTCGGGGGTGGTCGGGTGGATGAGGCTTCACATTGAAGCTATTTGATAGATTTTGTAACGCAGATCAGAACTACTTGAAAATCTGTAGAGATAATAAAATTCTCTCTCTTCTTGTTCTGCGTATACTCTGTTTTTTCTTCTTTATATCTTGTTGTGTCGAAGTCTATTATTCCATGTGGGATTGTGATTCAAGATTAGGAGACTTGTTACAAGTGGTATTAGAGCGGAGTTGGATTCCAGGACAAGATGCAGGCTTTGAAGAAGAACATAGAAGAACAAGAGAAGCTTATCCGTAGATTGAATGCAGAATTACATAAAGAAAAATCCAACAAACAAAAAGAGGGTACTGCAAATGCTTTCATGGACCTCAATGATGAAGGTGGTAATGGTGCAAGCACATCGAATGCATGTAGAGCTAGACGACAACGTGAACCTGAAGACGATGATGATGCAGGTGAATCTGCACTTAAGCAAGTGTTCAAAAGAGCAAAATTAAATGAATTTAAAGGTGATAAGAAAACTGAAAAGAATCTTGAAGCGTGGATTGAGGAACTTGAATATTTCTTTAACCTGCGTGTATTTAGTGAGGAATCAAAAGCAAATGTGGCAATTTTGCATCTGCGAGAAGTTGCAAAACTATGGTGGAAATCATACATGCAAGAACAACACGTGAAGGTCTGATCCTCTGGAAAGAGTTTCGAGAGCAAGCAGAGAATCGTTACTGTTCTCTACATTATCGGATGGAAAAGAAAATGGAATTCTACTCTTTCAAGCAATATGAGGATGATAGATATAACTTGTCTGTTGAAGAATATAAGGAGAAATTTATGTGGTTACATAAGTATGCACTAGAAGTTTCTGGAGATACCCTAAAGAGAAAATTTATTGAGGGTTTGCGAGAAGAACTTTGCTATCAAGTAAAGGGGTCCGGATCTGTAGATTTTCTTGATGCAGTTGCAAAAGCAGAAAACTTTGAGAAGATGGAGAAGTTTACTATGAAAAAGGCATCCAAATCAAGGTTTATCTCAACAGGACATCGACCCCCAAGACCTATTTCAATACATTAGAATGGATAGAAATTGACTAACTCTATCAATGGTCAAGGAGGAAAAACTAAGCCAAAGCAGAGGGATACGCCTAAGAAACAAGAAGTTCTGCACTGGAAAAGTGATTTTGATTTCTTGGAGTGGGCTAAAAGATTGGGACTTTGCTTTGGATGTGGAGAACAAGGAAGTGGATGATCAAGGTAAGGTAATTATTGAGGAAGTGGATGATCAAGGTAAGTGTTCTAACCCTAGACTTCAATGCATGACAACTTCTTGTCATTCAAGGGCATCACTGATTAGGATTATAGGGGACATATCCTTACGTAAGGTTAGTTTCTTGATTGGTTTGGGTAGTACAAATTGTTTCCTTCCACTTAAGTTGATAGAGGCTTTAGGATTGCATGCTGAGATGCAGACCAAAAGATTTGTATAGATGGCTAATGGTAGATTACACTTTACTTGAGGTTGTATTGAGAATCTTGATTTTATGTTAGGAGAACATAAGTTTTTGGGTACCTTCCATGTAGTTGAAATGAGAGAATGTGATGTAATCATCAGAATGGACTGGTTAGTTCATAAGAGTGTCGTGATTGATTGTGCAAGTGGTATCCTTACTTTGAAAATAGAAGGGAAGGAACATCATCTAGTAGGCAAGTGTAATTGAGTTTTTTCTCCTATTTCTGCTATAAAGTTGATTAGGGGTATTCGACAGTGTTGTGAGACATATTTGGTTTATGTGCATGACCTTCAGGAGAAGAAGAAAGAAGAAGAAATACCTGAGTATGTTAGAAAATGTTTTAGACGAGTACGCAAATGTATTTCCTAATGATCTACTGGGTATGCCCCCTCCTAGAAAAATTGACCATGCCATAGAACTCTTTCCAGGAAGTGAGCCTTATTCTAGAGCACCTTATAGGTTCAATATTGATGAATTGAAAGAGTTGAAACTCCAAAGGAAACATGAACTAAATTATACAACACATGACTTGGAAATGCTTGCAATTGTTCATGCACTTAAGCATCCGAGACACTTATTGCTTGGAGTAAAGTTTGAATTAAGAACAGATCATGAGAGCCTTAAATATATTTTTACTCAACCTTTACTTAATAGTAGACAAAAAGGATGGATCGAATTGCTAAGTGAATATGATTTTGATATTAAATACTTAGCAGGAAAAGAAACCAAAGTGGCTGATGCTTTAAGTTGTAAACCTTTATGTGGTTCAATTTCTATTTTATCCTTGGATTTTGATATTGGAAAAGAATTAAAAGAAGATTTATTTTATGCAGCAATCTTGAAATTTCTGGGCACGAATCCAGGTTCTATGTTTCAGGGAAGAATTCATTTGAAAAATAATGATTTGTATTGTAATTCTCGTTTGTGTATTTCTTTAGAATCTGTTTTAGAAGAAAAGATTCTACATGACTATCATGATGCACCTTTCTCTGCACACCCTAGCTTTTCTGGGACTTATGCGAAAGTGAAAGCTTCATATTACAGGCCACATATGAAATATCATATAAAGAGGTATATGTTTTAAATGTCAACAAATTAAGGCTGAATTTAAAAGGAGACCTGGCATGTTACAACCATTAGATGTGCCCAATAAAAAATGGGAATCCGTCTCTATGGATTTCATAAAAAAGTTTCCTTTGACTAGAAGTGGGCATGATACCATCTTTGTTGTCATGGACTGTCTTACAAAGATGGCACATTTTCTTCCCATGAGGAAAACTAATACAGCTTTGCATGTTGCTAAACTTTTCATAAAAGAAATTTTTAGGTTACATGGTACACCTAAAAGTATAATTTCTGATAGGGATGCAAGGTTTACATCTGATTTTTGGAAAGCAACCTTTCGATCTATAGGAACAGAATTACGCATGAGTACTGCATTTCATCCTGTTACAAGGCTAATGGAGCGAGACAACCGCAACCGCAGACGAAGGATAAACAAGATTGGTGGCTGAAATGACGGAGAGGTAGGAAATTTCGCAAGAGGCGGTAAATGAAGGATGCGAGAGCAATAAAAAGCAGAAGACAGGAAGAGAAAAGAGTTCTATCGTCGAAGAGAAAAGAGTTCTATCGTCGAAGAGAAAAGAGTTCTATCGTCGAAGAGAAAAGAGTTCTATCGTCGAAGAGAAAAGAGTTCTATCGTCGAAGAGAAAAGAGTTCTATCGTCGAAGAGAAAAGAGTTCTATCGTCGAAGAGAAAAGAGTTCTATCGTCGAAGAGAAAAGAGTTCGATCGTCGCCTCATCACTTCGTTAGACTGGTGGAGTAGAGTTTACTGTGTTACACAGACTCTTGGATTGATAGTTAACAGGAATATATGTGAGAAAGACAGAAGGATAGATACGTCTCTGTTCTGTTGCGCACTGTAGTGATGAGGGTTGATCACATCGTAACTGAAGTGTTCGGAGACCGCGAGTAACATATTTTAGAAGACTGTGTACGAGATATTATTGAGGACATTGAATCTGTTTCATTCTATTCATATTTAATTATTCTGCTATTCTTTGGTTGAATCGATTCTCATTGGAAAGTTCGTGATGCTGTGAGTATACTTGATGAATAGCTATATATATGACCCTGTAGTTTTCGATTTTGAGATTGTGTATTGATTGTCATGCGTGAGACTGTGTAAGAACAAAGTTTAGTACCTTTTCGGTCAAGTAACCAGGGTTTTATATAGTAATCGGTGATCATTGAGTATTCGACAAGGATCTGTGTGTGGACAGAAGTCTTAGTAAGTCATTAATTGCGGTATAAATCTGTGATCTGAGTCAGTATACGAAAAGTTTAATATAATTTCGATTCGAGTTGTATGTGCATTTCATTCGGTGCGTTTAGTTGTTGCAGGAAATCGCCTTATTGCGGAATATTTTGAGAAAATATATTCACGCAGTTTTAAGTTTCGGTAGAATTTCTGTATTATTACCATACGTATATTCATGGGCGAACGTTCTGATATTTATCATACCAAGGAGTAGTCAGTATTCAAACTCAACTCCTGTGTTAAGAGGTGAGAAAATACTAGCGATTGTGAAGGAGATTGGGAAAATAGTACAGGGCCTCTGTCTAACAGATCCCTACCACTCCCAAGAACCCAAGGACCCGATAATACTCGTCCGAAAGTTGGATTGAGTTATTATCGACTAACATTTGGCGATCCTGCTGGGGATGTGGCATTGAGATTGCCTGGTATTTTGTTCAAATTAAAATTTTGTTGGAAGGACAGTAGCAACAGAATCAGATTGTTGCGATACTGTGTGTTTGTAATACTATATGATCAGTACGGAAATGATACATGCCGATTACTCGATCAGGAGAAAAGTATCCCAAGAATCATCAGTTAGGGATATTAAGAACAACTTTGGGAGGTACTAGTACAATTAGACCTGACCCAGTTGTCGAAAAAGTGACAAACGATAACACTGATTCCGGTGAAATTACGGTAGAACGTAGTACATCTCTAGAATTGTCTGGTGTTACGACGGTACAGACTGTTGAAAATACAGCAATTTTGGAACCGATTAAGACGCAGTTGGAATCTAGCATAAAAATCTTTGGAATAGATTCAGATACGATTAGAAATACTTTGGGGAAGGAAATTAATACAGGCGAATCTACGTTGTATCCAGTCACGACTTGGACTCCTTCCGGTGGAACTTCGGTAAGAAAAACACAGTTTTTCGGTGACGATTCAGTACTTTCGGCTGAATCTTCAGCTCAACTACAACGTTTGGGAGCAAGTCCTCCTACCTTGGATATTAAGGAGGAAGGAAGACTATTCGAAACAGAAATTCGCAATATAGTAAGTAAGCTAATTGCACCGGAAAGTGTGCCATTAGGCGGAACAAATTCCGGTAGTTCAGAAACTCCAACCAGAATTACAGAAGGAGTGTATAATACATTTACGACGAATGAACAACTACAACGACAAGTAGGTCAACCCAGATTGGCTTCAACGGGAGTAACATACACAAAGTTTAGTGGGTTTCCAGGAGATGACCCAGATGCTCACGTACGCACCTTCAAAATCAGTTATGCTGTCCTCAATCATCCACTGGATCCGGCATACAAAGCAATTGTTTTTCAATCTACACTTGTGAATGAAGCAGCAAGGTGGCTTACTGAATATGATATTAATCATTTCGGTACTTATGAAGCAGTACGAGACGCTTTTCTGCAGCGATTCAGGCTGAAAAAGAATCCTGCAGAGATCTTTGAGTATTTACAGAACAATAGACAGAAACCAAATCAAACTGTACAAGAGTATGCTACCCTTTTCAGAACTCATTTAAGACAGCTACCCCAGGCTCATGCTAATTTACCAGACGATGTTATTACACAGTGGTTTATCAATGGTTTGCTTCCTCAACTTAGGCAAATCATGATTATAAGATGTGTAGGAGCCATGACCCTTGACGCAGTGATAGCAATACTCTTCAGCTAGAAAACAAAGTTGGAGGATTTTCAGAGGATTTGGAATGGATTAAAACAAATAAACATATGGCTGAAGATATAACCAGGCAAGTATATTGTACCACTTGCAAGAATTCAGGACATACAAGTGCCCAGTGTGCGTTAAATCAGACTTTTTGCGCCATCTGTAACATTGTAGGACATACCACTGAAAATTGTGCATACAATGCTAGAAGACAAGGAGCAGCAACAGTTAATGCAATTATTCAAGAGCAAGGGCAGTCATCCAATCAATATGTACCCCCACATTTGAGACACAATCAACAACAAGGGTATCGACATTATCGAGGACAGAGGAACAACAACTATAACACACCACGATGGCAGAATGGACCACCACCAGAAAATCAAAATTTACCACCACCTCGATGTCATTTCTGTGGACAGTTGGGCCATATTAGAAGATTCTGTAGAGATGCAGCGGAATATGATCAAAGGAAAAAGGAACGTCAAAACCCAATGGCCAATGTGGTAACAATTACACCTGTAGAGACACAGGCAGCAGCAGTTCAAACGCGTTCCGGTAAACAATTGCAACCAGCAGCAGAATTATTTGAGCCAGGGATACGTGAACAACACAGAATGTATCATAAGGCTAGCCAGTGGACTACCGTAGAACCACCTGTTTTTCCAGAACCTACTCCAGTGATCCAGTCCCCGGATACCACACAAGTTCATGCTGACAAAACAAAAGCAGGTACATCATCTGCAGTAGAATTACCACCTTCAGACCAAGCTTCGTCTTCAACAGTTAAGGAAGATGAAAATCAAGTGCAACCAACTTGGGATATATTGTCAAAAGCATCCATCACACTGCCTTTCGGGCAATTACTGGCATTAGTACCAGGAATACGCCAACAATTTCAACAACAGTCTACTACAAAATCTGCTTGCATTCCGGCTACCGCAACCGTACAAACGGAACCAGACTCTACGGTAGATCACTCAGTTCCTTTGATTACGGTATGGTTTGTACAAACGGAACCAGACTCTACGGTAGATCACTCAGTTCCTTTGATTACGGTATGGTTTCATAAACATCAAATTCCACAAGTTTTAATTGATGGGAGGTTCCGGCGTGAATATTGCCACTGCGTCACTTTGTAAGAGGTTAGGATGGACTAAGATAGAACCAGTTCAATTCTTTGTTAGGATGGCTGATCAATCTAGAGTTCATCCAGTAGGACTGGTCCGAGATATACCTATCACTGTACAAGACACAACATTCAAGATGACTTTTGTTGTTCTTGAATTGCCGGAATCAACCCTAGACTACAATTTACTTTTCGGTCGTCCTTGGTTAAAACAAGCCAAGGTAATTCAAGACAAGTCAGCTCAGGAACTTACATTCAAAGATAAAAACCGCAAATGTGTTGTAAAATTAGATGCTATACAACCCTGTGAGTTACATGCTCGACCATATTTCGCCGAACCAGTTCATATGTTAGATGGATTGTCGGATGACGAAGAAGAAGAATTTCTGAAGAATAATGTTGATTTGATGACGATAGGAACTATTGATCTACAGTCTGTGGTAGACACTTGGAATGCTTCAGTATGTACAGTGATACCCATGGTCGAAGGAATTAAGGAGGACAATACCATTTCGATTCAAGGTAATGAATTACAGCCGCTTCTCGAACCTTCAGCTGATACAGAGAAACATCAACAATTTTATGTTCCAGAAGATCAGTTAATTACTCATAATCTTGGAGATGAAGACCACCCTCGTCCTGTAAAGATAAAGCAAAACTTACCTAAAGCTTTTCAAGCAGATTTAATCAAGCTACTCCAAGAATTTACTGACGTCTTTGCATGGGATTACAAAGACATGAAGGGTCTGGACCCTCGTATCTATCAACACAGAGTTATGCTAAAACCAGAAGCAAAACCGATAAGGCAAACCAGCTACCGGATGAACCCACATTATGCATCTCAGGTAAAGGCTGAACTTGATAGGCTATTAAAAGTTGGGTTCATAGTACCAATAGAACATGCAGAATGGATTTCACCAATCGTAATTGTACCAAAGAAAAACAAGCAATTGAGAATTTGCGTAGATTATCGGAAATTAAATGCTGCAACAGTACCGGATCCTTTTCCAATTCCTTTTTTGGATACGATGCTTGATAAAGTAGCAGGTCATGAGATGTATTCATTTCTAGATGGATACAGTGGATATAACCAAGTAAGAATGGCTGAGGAAGATATACCGAAAACTGCATTTATTACAAATTGGGGTGTTTTTGCTTGTACCGTAATGTGGTTTGGATTGAGAAATGCACCAAGCACATTTCAAAGATGTATGCAGGAAATATTTTCTCCTTATCTTACCTCATTCATGCAAGTATATCTTGACGATTTTTCAATTTTCGGTAAAATGATTGCACATCTAGTACATTTACGATGTTGCTTTCAGAAATGTAGAGAATATAGATTGTGTTTAAATCCAAACAAATCTGTGTTTGCGGTTTCATGTGGCAAATTACTTGGTCATATCATATCAGCACAGGGTATTCAAGTTGATCCCGATAAAATTTCAGCAGTATTAGAAGCTCCGGTGCCTAATACACCTAAGGAAGTAATGCGATTTATGGGACAAGTGAGATGGCATGGAAGGCATTTACGGTGGCTTGCTCATGTAGCAATACCACTGAACAAATTAATTTCCAAAACTGCAAGGCAATTTAAATGGACTCAGGAATGTCAGGTAGCATTTGATCGACTGAAACAGTTGTTAACACAGGTTCCCATTTTACAGCCACCAGATTGGGATAACCCATTTCATGTATTTGTTGACGCATCTGATAGAGCAGTAGGAAGTGTACTGATGCAACAAACAGATAAATGGTTTAGACCTGTATACTATGCTAGCAGAAGATTAGCACCTGCAGAGAAGAACTACTCGGTGACTGAGAGAGAATGCTTAGGATTAGTATATTCGGTGAAAAAATTCAGACATTATTTATTGGGCCGAAAATTTACATTTCATGTCGATCACGCTGCACTGGTTTACTTGGTTCGACAGCAACATATCGGTGGCCGCCTAGCACGATGGGTTCTACTTTTGTAAGAATTCGACTATGATGTCATTCATCAGCCAGGTAGTTCACATGCCTTAGCAGATTTTTTGTCACGCTTAGATTCAGGTGAACCTCCGGTTGGTATAAATGATACAACGCCAGCCATTTATACTTCAGAACCAACTACTGAAGAATTGTCAAACCAACCAGTGCCAACTACGTATTATGATCAGTTATTGACCTTCCTTTCAAGTGGATATCTACCTTCTGGAATCCCCACAGCTACACGCCGAAAAATTGCAGGTTTTAGTCGACGATTCCGGTTAGTTGCTGGAGAATTATATTATACAGATCATACCGGAATCCTACTTCGCTGTATTCCACCACATGAAGTTAACTCAGTTATCACTTTGGCTCACTCAACTCCTTCCGGTGGACATTTTGCAGCAGATCTTACTCACCGAAAAATTCTACAAAGTGGACTCTGGTGGCCAACTATGTATAGAGATATATTGGAATTTATCAAAACTTGTGATAGCTGTCAAAGGACTGGACAACCATTACAACGCCATTACTTTCCACTTCATCCAGTACTTCCTTTAGAACCATTTCAGAAATGGCGTCTTGATTTCATTAGTCCAATCACACCTCCCGCAGTATTCAGCAATAACAGGTATATATTGACTTGCACAGATTATGCAACCAGGTGGGCAGAAGCATGGCCTTTACGCTCGGCTACAGCAGTTGAAGTAGCGAAATGTTTATTAACAGATGTCTTTCCAAGATTTGGACTGCCACTAGAGCTTGTTTCAGATCAGGGTACTCATTTTATGAACAAGTTGATGAAAGTATTAACACAGTCATTCCAGATCAGTCATAAATTCAGCTCACCATATTATCCTCGTGCAAATGGATTGGCAGAAAGTACCAACAAATCTCTGCTAAATATGCTTCAGAAATTGACTAGAGAAACACCGGAAAGATGGGATCAGTTGCTACCTGCAGTCTTATGGGCCTATCGTACTACATATAAGGTAACCACCGGCTTGACACCATTTAAATTAGCCTATGGAATAGAAGCAATAGCTCCGATGGAAATTGTAATACCAAGTTTAAGAGTAGCAACGTCTCAGAAGCTTTTACCCGAAGAGTCATTGGTATTTCGGCTGGAAACACTTAGAGAATTAGATGAACACCGATGGCTCAGTTTCTTAACTATGAAAGAAATCCAATTAAGACAGGCCAGGACACATGACCGAAATTTAAAGACGACAGTATTTTCGGTAGGACAGCTTGTTCTCTTTTACAATGCAAAATCCAATAGATCAGCCGGAAAATTCAAGTTACGTTGGTTTGGTCCATTCAAGATTTCAGAACAAATTGGTCCGGCTACTTTTCGATTGACTACATTGACTGGACAACCACTTCCAAAAGCGATAAACGGTTCAAAGCTACGGCCGTATCAAGGAGCGCCACCTCGACTATAACAAGGGTACACAGCGTACCACAAAATTTTTAATTTTCTTTTTTTTTGTTTTTTTAATTCCTTTTGTTTTAATTCGGTATAATCAATAAAATAAGTGTAATCGCCGTACTTTAATATCTATTTATGTCCAGCTGCCCGCTCCCATCTCTGCATGCAAGCACGTCAGATATAGACATTACTGTCCGTTTTGTATAATTAGTACCGTTTAAAATATTCTTTGTACAAATTTCTTATATAACTCACTTAAACTCGCCGGATAGGTAATTTAGTCTTTTGCAACCACAGCCATAGTTTCTGAATACTTGTGTTCTGCGTCTTGCATCTCTGTGTAAAGGAATCTCTAGCGAACTATACAGCCTTTGCCGAGGGTATCCCGGCTGAAGTAGGAAATTATCTGCATATACGAGGATTGGGTAGTTTCGCCGAGTTGCCCTGGCACTCAGTGGAAGCTCACCCCTTCTTTGCACAGATTATTTCCGCTGTCGCTCGGGTATCTCCTACTGAGAAACGATGGGTTTTCCCTTCCTTACCGTCTAGAACTGTGATCACATTCCAAGTGTTTACAGAAGTTTATCATTTGACTCCACAAGGCCGCGAGAATGTTCCCATGATCTCGGCAACCCGAATGGCAGAGTTGTTTCCGTGATTTTCATCGAATGAATACGCCATTCTCTGTCGACCAGAACCTGAAAGAACTGCACTACAATTCCTCGTTGCTATACTCAACTTTCAAAAACGTACCTATGGTATTTCTCGACCGTTTTATTCTGCCATAGACATAGCTGCCCGAGAACCTGTTAACTTTGCTTCATTCTTCTTTCAACGTATTCATAAGGAGTGCGTCTCCATTATGAAGCAAGTGAACAAAGGAAAAACCCCGAGATCTCGACTACCACACATTTTATCATTTCTGTTTCCAACCATAATGCAAGCACAACCACCACCAAGAGGACCAGTGTTACAAATTGAAGAATCAGCGCAACCCTTAGATGAAGACGACGAAGATGAAGAAGAAATTAATCAGTTATTCAGAAGAAAACGGATCAGAATCAGTTCTTCTGAAAGTAAGAATGCAGACTCAGTCGAACAAGGCGAAGAAGTTCAACAGGACGGAGTAACACAAAAGGAACACGAACAACAGCAGGAAGTACAAGTCGAGAATGAAGCTGATAAGCAAGACAAGGCAGCAGAAACAGAAGCCAAGCATCAAGAGGAAGAGAGGTTTCATGATACAAATACATCGATGCACCAGGAATCATCAACGCATTCATTAGCATCTGAGCATCTACAAACGCAGAAGCAGACTGAAACGGAAGCAATGTCAACTGATAACGTCTGTCAACAGCAGCAGCAAGAGAATCAACAAAACCATGAATGTCAACCTACTAATGATGCATTGGATAAGCTCCTGAAGGCGGCAGAAACAACAGATGTCGATTTCTCTGCGAATGAACAACAGAAGGCAAATAAGGTAAGTAATTCTAACACAGCTCGTTCTATTTTACCACCGCAACAGGAAACACATCCCATTCAAGACCATCCCGATCATACATCATCATCTTCCCCGAACTACTCACCACCGAATTCCTATCAATTACGCACCAATACGTCTGCTCAACCGCGACAACTTCCACAAACACAATCTGTTCAAGTATTTTCCGAATTAGCATCAATCGGACAGTTTCTTATTAAACTCTCCAAGCAATTACCTGCTCAGATGAGAGCTGATACAGACAACATTTACAAGGAGTTGCAGCAGAAAATAGAAATACTGGAAGCAGATATCACTCCGCTTCAAGAAGAAGTATATACAGTAAAAGCAGAAAATCAAGCCCTACAAGAGCAGGTGAAACAGCTGCAAGAACGACTCAGTGATCAGGCAGATATAACAAAACAGCGAGATGAAGCTCTGGAAACTATAAACAATCATAAAGAAATGTTGACAGAAGCCACTGCAGAAATTACTAGGTTAACACAGAATTTCAAAGATGCAGAAGATGGCAGAATTGCATTAGGCAACTTACTGGAAGAAACTAGAAGAAGGCTAACTCAAACAGAATTCGAGTTAGATACAACAAAAAACAGTTTATCAACAGTCAACAACATACTGCATAAGTATCTCATTGAAGAGCCTCAGAAACAGAAAAAATTAGCAGATGCGAGAAGAGAAAGAGATGCATTTTACAAAACAATCCAGTTCCTGAACCAACAGTTAGAAAGACTCGAGAATCAAGTACGAAACAAAAATGATAACATCCATCGAATGCAGCAACAAGTAACAGATATGAAGACGGCCAGAGATGCAGCATTGGCCAATGAATTTTATTTACAGGAAGCATTTTTACAAACAGAGGCTGAAAATTTACTTTCGGGAGCTATAGCGCTCAGTTCGGTGCGGACAGATGCCCAATTATTAGAACCCGACACCCTGAAAAATGTATTAGAAACGCTTAAGAAAAAGATTGCCCGTATCTTTCGGTCAGCTAGAAATATGTATTTAGAAGGTCTCGAAGCAGAAATATAGATTTCGGACCTACAAATCCGGTGTTGTACTGGTATATTTTAATAAAAGTCATGATTTTTGTGCATAATATTTTTCGCACATGTAAAAGACGTCCCAAGTCCAGCTTCGATTTCCAGAATGATGATTTTGATTCTAGAATTTTGATAAACAGCATGAACTGTCATGACCAAAGTATCATCATTTTATCAAGTGGCAGCTCAAGTTCTAATACTTATAAAGTGCGTATGCCCGGCAAAGTATTTTTCTGTATAGTGTTCTGCAAGTTCTTGTGCTCATTAACCAAAACTTCTAGCGCATTACTTTCGACAAGTCTTACAATCATGTCTGAATCGGATATACTAAGATGGCAACTCAGAAAACGCACGCTTACACAGAACCGTGTTGTGACAACAACTGATACTACATCACAGGGTGATGAAGATGACTCAAGAACTTCGATAACATCACCAGGTCTGCATAAACACATATTATTTTCCACAGAGTTTAAAATAGAGTTTAACAGTTCTTCAAAGGAAAATGAGAACTGGTTACGAAGGATTGGACTCCTACAGTTTGCTGAATTACCCTGGGAACAGTGGACAGGCAACAACGATGCAGAGAATCAGTTACATATTATGCGACAAACAAAAGGTTTTCTTGAAAATCAGGTACAATTTTCTCCACAATTAGTTTCGTCAGTATTTCAATTACCGTTGTATGAAGAAGCAACTTTTCCCAAATGTTCTTATAACGACCTGAAAAAAGAATTTGGTGAGGGCGAAGGTCGTAGATGCTATTTCATGATCAAGAATGCCACATATACTCGCCGTGGACAATTTAGATGGTACTTAGAAAGGCTCTGCTTTATAGTCAGATTTGATCTTATGTCTAGAGAAAATTTTTCGCCTCTAGTACAAGCAGAGAAAGGAGGAAAAGTAAGTTGGGCTCACTGGTTGTACAATCATTTACACAAACAGTTTTTTGTTGGGGATAGACGCAGGTCCCAAAAATACACTCGTTTACCTGTATATTTAGCTGCTTTATTTGGTTTTGTCAAGTCTGTAAAGGAGAAACAGTTACACGGGTCCCCCTCTCTTTACCACAAACACCACACAACGCCTCAAGAAGAAGCCCAACCCTCCACCTCGGCTGCATCTTTATTAAACACAGGTAACCACTCACAGAACCAAACAGTAGGAACACCATTTCGGCTGTCTCTTAGAAGAAAAAAGACAGACAATGTGCCTATTGCCAGTCCAAAGCAAACACCGAATAACATCCAACCCGATTTTGTTACAAAAATGCAGAACCAACTCCAAGAAGTTTCCCAATATTTACGGCAACAAGAACAAGCATCCAACTCAGTAATAGCACAGATGCAAAAAGAATTGGACGGCAAAGATGCGTTAATACAGGTATTACAACAAGGCAACCAGCGTATTACGGCCGAATTAATCACAATAAAAAAGTATGTCCAAGGCCTCAATCAGTGGCAGCAAGCTATCCAAACACAAATTCAAACTGAGATGTCCAGTTTTTCTACCCTGAATGCTCACCTGCAAACCGAAAATCAACTTTTGCAGTCAAGAATACAAGTATTGCAGGAGTTCGAAAAGCACATATTAAAAGAGGAGGGTGTAGAATTAAATGCCACAATGATGACAAATATGGACATAAATTTATTAAAAGAACAGTTGGATAGCCATATTCAAAATCGCTGGACACTTTTTCGCAGGAGATGGTTAGCTATACTTGTTCCATCACTAGAACAAGTACAATCAGAAAAGATTGGGAAATCAAAACCTGGCATGGACCAACAGACACCGTAAAAGGATATTTCAGCCAGGTGGTGATAGGATACTGTATGGTTACATGACTTCTGCAGAAGACATGGATTCAACAGCACAGAGGGCACTTTGATTCCATAGACGAAGCGCTTAAAGCACATGATAAAGAAGCATATAAGTAAGCAGAACTTCATGAAGAGGCAACTAGACCAGCTATACGAGTTTGAGAAAGTTCTGGAGGAAAATACGATCTATAACGTACAGGGACACATTCGGGATTGAAAGATATTTGCTGAATCACCAGCAGAATATGGACAGTATACAGAATCTTTCTGATGCATGTATAGAAAGAAAATAGGAAGATAGCTCAGGTGAAAGGATATCATCTACAATATTGCGCTTGCGGGTTCGAGTCCACCGTGCGTGCCAGTGTTACAAGGCTAATGGAGCGAGACAACCGCAACCGCAGACGAAGGATAAACAAGATTGGTGGCTGAAATGACAGAGAGGTAGGAAATTTCGCAAGAGGCGGTAAATGAAGGATGCGAGAGCAATAAAAAGCAGAAGACAGGAAGAGAAAAGAGTTCTATCGTCGAAGAGAAAAGAGTTCTATCGTCGAAGAGAAAAGAGTTCTATCGTCGAAGAGAAAAGAGTTCTATCGTCGAAGAGAAAAGAGTTCTATCGTCGAAGAGAAAAGAGTTCTATCGTCGAAGAGAAAAGAGTTCTATCGTCGAAGAGAAAAGAGTTCTATCGTCGAAGAGAAAAGAGTTCTATCGTCGAAGAGAAAAGAGTTCTATCGTCGAAGAGAAAAGAGTTCGATCGTCGCCTCGTCACTTCGTTAGACTGGTGGAGTAGAGTTTACTGTGTTACACAGACTCTTGGATTGATAGTTAACAGGAATATATGTGAGAAAGACAGAAGGATAGATACGTCTCTGTTCTGTTGCGCACTGTAGTGATGAGGGTTGATCACATCGTAACTGAAGTGTTCGGAGACCGCGAGTAACATATTTTAGAAGACTGTGTACGAGATATTATTGAGGACATTGAATACTGTTTCATTCTATTCATATTTAATTATTCTGCTATTCTTTGGTTGAATCGATTCTCATTGGAAAGTTCGTGATGCTGTGAGTATACTTGATGAATAGCTATATATATGACCCTGTAGTTTTCGATTTTGAGATTGTGTATTGATTGTCATGCGTGAGACTGTGTAAGAACAAAGTTTAGTACCTTTTCGGTCAAGTAACCAGGGTTTTATATAGTAATCGGTGATCATTGAGTATTCGACAAGGATCTGTGTGTGGACAGAAGTCTTAGTAAGTCATTAATTGCGGTATAAATCTGTGATCTGAGTCAGTATACGAAAAGTTTAATATAATTTCGATTCGAGTTGTATGTGCATTTCATTCGGTGCGTTTGGTTGTTGCAGGAAATCGCCTTATTGCGGAATATTTTGAGAAAATATATTCACGCAGTTTTAAGTTTCGGTAGAATTTCTGTATTATTACCATACGTATATTCATGGGCGAACGTTCTGATATTTATCATACCAAGGAGTAGTCAGTATTCAAACTCAACTCCTGTGTTAAGAGGTGAGAAAATACTAGCGATTGTGAAGGAGATTGGGAAAATAGTACAGGGCCTCTGTCTAACAGACCCCTACCACTCCCAAGAACCCAAGGACCCGATAATACTCGTCCGAAAGTTGGATTGAGTTATTATCGACTAACAATCCTCAAACTGATGGTGAGACCCAGAGGGCTAACAGGGTGCTTGAGGATATGTTATGTATGTATGTGAATGATAACCAAAACAATTGGACTGAATATTTGCCTTTGGTTGAGTATGCATGTAATAGTGCATGGCATTCCCCTATTAAGATGACACCTTTTGAAGCAATGTATGGCTATAATTGTTTGCTACCGCATTCACTTTTTAATTCACAAAATCAGGTTGAGATATCCAAACAGATGCTTGAAAACAAGGATTTCGAGCTAAATAAGGTAAGGAAAAACATGAAAGATGCACAAAAATGTCAAAAATTATATCATGATCTCAAAAAGAGACCCTTGGAATTTAGAACGAATGATCTGGTTTTTTTGAAAGTGAATCCTTCTAAATCAAATCTGGTTTTAGGGAACGATCATCAATTGTCTCCATATTATGCTGGTTCTTTTACAATGTTAAAGAAATTTGGTTCTGTTGCATATTTACTAAAACCTACCTAACACTATAAAAATTCATCGAGTTTTCCATGTTGGATTACTTAAAAAGTATGTTCCTAATGCTGATCATGTTTTGCAGGACAAGTCTAAGTTGAAGGAAGATGCCACTTTTGAGCTTGAACTAGAAGTTATAATGGATAGGAGAATCAAACATCTTAGGAATCGTGAAATAGTGGAAATTTTAGTTAAGTGGTTTGCATATCCTATTGAAGATTCACCATGGGTTGGTTTAGATGAGTTTATGGAACATTATCCTTCTTTCCAACTCTGAGGACAGAGTTCTTAAAAGAGGGGGAGAATCGTAAGATGCCATATTGATTTTCCCACCCAAGAAACAACATGTGTAGATAATAATGGAGTTTTATGTTTAGGATATTTTGATCATGCCGGCAAAATTTTGCAACAATAAGTTTTTACATTCGCTCTCTAGAAAGTTGTCGCATGAAATTTCTATGTTAAATTTGAGCATGAAGATGAAGGAATCTGAAAAAGTGTTGTATGACAGAAAGGTAGAGTACTCTTAGTAGAAAAGCTTTACTTGATTGAATTTTTTGTAGTTCCTATGTTTTATGTCTCATTTGGTCCCATGAAGATAGGTTAACCAAGAGATTTCATGTTTTCTCATCTCTCTCTAGAATTTTAGATTTTGCAAGGCCCAAAAGTGATATCTGGAAGCAGATTTGGACTTGAGGCGTCTCTAACACTATTGTACAAATTTAAGAAGTGAATATTTTTGTATCTCACAAGCTTAAGCTAATTCCTCACCGTTTTTTAGTTACAAGGCTTGGAAAAGAGCCGTTTCCAACACTTAAAAAAAAAGAAGCCTCCATTCATCTTATTCATGATCGCGGATTTAGAAAATTCACATAGGTATATGGGTTATTTCGATGATTGACATGTGTGTGAGTGTCTTGTAGGGATCGCCTCTATTTTTGGAGGTACGATTCTTGAGGAGGACATGAAAAGTAGATGCATGGGTGGTCTTGAAGTCTTGCATGAGACATGCGAAAAGATGCTATCCTGGAGCATGCAGATTCTAAGCGTGCATGTCTAGGAAGGGGTGATTGGTTGTGCACTAGTGAAAGGTGGAGATCCAAGAAGACGAAGACTAGAAGATAAGGAAGGACGATGGTGGTACATTGATCACGGTCGTTTTCCGCTTCTGGGATTGCAATTGAGATTGAGATTGGGATTGAGATTGTGATTTTGATTGAGATTGGGATTGAGATTGTGATTGTGATTGAGATTGGGATCGAGATCAGCTTGAGGGTGGTCGGGTGGGTGAGGCTTCACATTGAAGCTATTTGATAGATTTTGTAACGCAGATTAGAACTACTTGAAAATCTGCACAGATAATAAAATACTCTCTCTTCTTCTTCTACGTATACTCTGTTTTTTCTTCTTTATATATTGTTGTGCCGAAGTCTATTATTCTGTGTGGGATTTTGATTCAAGATTAGGAGACTTGTTAGAAGTGGTATTAGAGCGGTCCAGGACAAGATGCAAGCTTTGAAGAAGAAGATAGAAGAACAAAAGGAGCTTTTCCGTAGATTGAATGCAGAAGTACATAAAGAAAGATCCAACAAACAAAAAGAGGGTACTACAAATGCTTTCATGGACCGCAATGATGAAGGTGGTAATGATGCAGGCACATCAAATGCACCTAGAGCTAGATGGCAACGTGAACTTGAAGACACTGATGATGCAGGTGAATCTGCACTTAAGCAAGTGTTCAAAAGAGCAAAATTAAATTAATCTGATGGTGATAAGAAAACTAGAGAGTATCTTGAAGCATGGATTGAGGAACTTGAAGATTTCTTTAACCTCCACGTCTTTAGTGAGGAATCAAAAGCAAAGGTGGCAATTCTGCATCTGCGAGGAGTCACTAAACTATGGTGGAAATCATACATGCAAATAAGAACACGTGAAGGTCCGATCCTTTGGAAAGAGTTTCGAGAGCAAGGAGAGAATCATTATTGTTTTCCACATTATTGGATGGAAAAGAAAATAGAATTCTACTCTTTCAAGCAATATGAGGATGATAGATGTAACTTGTCTGTTGAAGAATATAAGGAGAAATTTTTGTGGTTACATAAGTATGCACTAGAAGTTTCTGGAGATGCCCTGAAGAGCAAATTTATTGAGGGTTTGCGAGAAGAATTTTGCTATCAAGTAAAGGGGTCCGGATGTGTAGATTTTCTTGATGCGGTTGCAAAAGCAGAAAACTTGAGAAGATGGACAAGTTTACTATTAAAAAGGCATCCAAATCAAGGTTTATCTCAAAAGGACATCGGCCCCCAAGAGCTATTTCAATAAATCAGAATGGACAGAAATCCACTAACTCTATCAATGGTCAAGGAGGAAAAATTAAGCCAAAGGAGATGGATATGCCTAAGAAACAAGAAGTTGTGCATTCGCAATGTGATTCTGATTTCTTGGAGCAGGCTAAAATATTGGGACTTTGCTTTTGATGTGGAGAACAAGGACATCGCACTTTTGAATGTCCAAACAAGTCCATCAACCGTTCTATGCAGGCGAAGATGGCTCATCTACAAGAAGAAAACATAACAATTGAGGAAGCAGATGATAAGGTAAGTGTTCTAACCCTAGACTATAATGCATGACAACTTCTTCTCATTTAAGGGCATCAGTGATTAAGATTATAGGAGACATATCCTCATGTAAGATTAGTTTCTGTATTGATTCACATAGTACAAAATGTTTCCTTCCACTTAAGTTGGTAGAGGCTTTAGGATTTCATACTGAGATGCAGACCAAACGAGCTATACAGATGGCTAATGGTAGGAGAACATAAGTTTTTGGGTATTGAGTATCTTGATTTTATGTTAGGAGAACATAAGTTTTTGGGTACCTTCCATGTAATTGAAATGAGAGAATGTGATGTAATCATCGGAATGGACTGGTTTGCTCATAACGGTGTCGTGATTGATTGTGAAAGTGGGATCCTTACTTTGAAAATAGAAGGGAAGGAACATCGTCTAGTAGGCAAGTGTAATTCAAGTTTTTCTCCTATTTCTGCTATAAAGTTGATTAGGGGTATTCGACAAGGTTGTGAGACATATTTGGTTTATGTGCACGACCTTCATGAGAAGAAGAAAGAAGAAGAAATACCAGAGTATGTTAGAAAACTTTTAGATGAGTACGTAGATGTATTTCCTAATGATCTACCTAGTATGCCCCCTCCTAGGAAAATTGACCATGCTATAGACCTCTATCCAGGAAATGAGCCTTATTCTAAAGCACCTTATAGGTTCAATATTGATGAATCGAAAGAGTTGAAACTCCAACTAGATGATTTATTGAAGAAGGGGTTGATAAGACCTAGTGTTTCACCTTGGGGAGCACCTCTTTTGTTTCAGAAAAAGAAATATGGTTCATACAGACTTTGTATCGACTATAGGGGATTGAACAAGAAAACCATTAAGAACAAGTATCCACTTCCACACATAGATGAATTGCTGAGTCAATTGAGTGTTACCATAGTATTCACTAAAATTGACTTAAGATCCGGATATCATCAAATTAGAGTAAAGTTTGAGGACATACCCAAAACCGCTTTTAGAACATGATATGGTCATTATGAGTTCACAATTTTGCCTTTCGGATTGACAAATGCTCCTGCAACATTTATGTGTTTCATGAATATCTCGATGAATTTATATTAGTCTTTCTTGATGATATTTTTGTGTATTTTAAGGATGATGATGAACATGCATTGCATCTCACAAAGACTTTACAAAAACTAAGAGATCATAAACTATATGGTAAGATGAGTAAATGTTTTTTTGCAAAACAGGAAGTGAGTTATTTGGGGAGAGTTGTTTCTAAGGAAGGGATTCACATAGATCCTGAGAAAATTAAAAGCATAATTGAGTGGCATACACCCAAATGTGTGAGAGATGTGAAAAGATTCCTTGGTTTGGCACAATATGAGAGCGCACACATTAGGGAGTTTTCTCAAATTGCAAATCCTCTTACAGAATTGACAAAGAAAAATAGAGAGTTCACATGGAACGATGTGTCAAAATGCATTTGAAGAGTTAAAACAGAAAATTATCAAAAACTGTGAGCTAAAGATACATGAGTTAGGGAAGCCATTTATTTGTTGCATGTGATGCTAGTGGAAGTCAAATCGGATGCGTACTTTCACAAGAAGGGAGGGTAGTGGCTTATGAGTCAACAAAACTAAGGAAACATGAATTAAAGTATACAACACATGACTTGGAAATGCTTGCAGTTGTTCATGCACTTAAACATTGGAGACACTTATTCCTTGCAGTAAAGTTTGAATTAAGAACGGATCATCAGAGCCTTAAATATATATTTACTCAACCTTTACTTAATAATAGACAAAAACGATGGATCGAATTGCTAAGTGAATATGATTTTGATATTAAATACTTAGCAGAAAAAGAAAACAAAGTGGTCGATGCTTTAAGTCGTAAACCTTTATGTGGTTCAATTTCTATTTTATCCTTAGATTTTGATATTGAAAAAGAATTAAAAGAAGATTTATTTTATGCAGCAATCTTGAAATTTTTGGCCACGAATCCAGGTTCTATGTTTTAGGGAAAATTTCATTTGAAAAATAATGATTTGTATTGTAATTTTCATTTATGTATTTCTTCAGAATCTGTTTTGAAAGAAAAGATTCTACATGACTATCATGATGCACCTTTTTCTCCACACCCTGACTTTTCTAGGACTTATAAGAAAAAAGAAGCCTCCATTCATCTTATTCATGTTCGCGAATTTAGAAAATGCACATGGGTATATGGGTTATTCCGGGTGATTGACATGTGTGTGAGTGTGTTGCAGGGATCGCCTCTATTTTCGCAGGTACGATTCTTGAGGTGGACATGAAAAGTAGATGCATCGGTGGTCTAGAAGTCTTGCATGAGACATGCGAAAAGACGCTATCTTGGAGCATGTTGATTCTAAGAGTGCATGTCTAGGAAGGCATGATTGGTCGTGCGCTGGCGAAAGGTGGAGATCCAAGAAGACGAAAACTAGAAGATAAGGAAGGATGATGGCGGTACATTGATCACGATCGTTTTTGGCTTCTGGGATTGGGATTGAGATTGAGATTGTGATTGTGATTGAGATTGGGATTGAGATTGGGATTGAGATTGTGATTGTGATTGAGATTGGGACTCAGATCAGCTTGGGGGTGGTCGGGTGGATGAGGCTTCACATTGAAGCTATTTGATAGATTTTGTAACGCAGATCAGAACTACTTGAAAATTTGCACAGATAATAAAATTCTCTCTCTTCTTGTTCTGCATATACTCTGTTTTTACTTCTTTATATCTTGTTGTGCCGAATTCTATTATTCTATGTGGGATTGTGATTTAAGATTAGGAGACTTGTTACACTTATCGTATGATAGCAATGGGAGGACAAAAGTACCCAATACTTCTTTATCATTGCCTCGTTGTAGTGTGTGAATTAAGAAATAACATCTATAGAAATTCATTTTGGGTAAGGATGCTACAAATTATTTGGCTAAATTGGCCTTCTCCCAAATGGGTTGCAACTCCTCTAAGCTCTATAGATCCTCAAATTCATGTGAAAAGCATTGGAAACAACACCAATGATGATCGAATTCCAATGTTTACTTAAAGATGTACCTAGAATTAGCTAGGGGCCCTGGTAAACCATAGAATCAATGTTATTTTATGTTGATGTGATCTATCGTGCCTCTTAGAGGGTCTTTAAGAGGGAACTCACCTTGGAAGCCTGTCAGCTCTCTGGGTGGAAGCAACAACTAATCTTTGATGGGAAGAGCATGATAATCCATAGGCCACTTACTAGGACTTGGTGTTGAGGGATCACTTGCTTGCATCTTGAGACTTTTGTTGCTTACAAAGATGTGCTACACAAGGAGAACACATTAGTATGGAAATAAACTTTGATCTCAGTATGGCAAGACCTGAGTCTCTTTACAATATTGATATGCTTCCTATGTAGCCCTATGCCCTTTTGTAGTGTAGAATGATATTCTTGTGCCTAGTGCATGTCACTTGACTACCTATATGCATACTTGGGACAAAGCATGAGCTCAACATATTTGCAGTAGTCATAGGTATGTTACAAGGTTTGCGATCTACAGGTTTGTTACATAGTTGACTCTAAGTGATTGATTCCCTTCTGGGATTACAAGGTGAGTTTATTGATGTATACAATTTCTTAGGAGATAAAGAGCTTGATTGAACCTAGGGATGTTTAGGCACCCATTACCAATCTGTCCTAGGAGATGATTTACATGGATTTTTGTGTACAAAGGCCTTCTTTCTAGGTGAATCGTGATTAAGTGTAGACTTAAATTTTCTAAAGGATGGTGACATGAGTGGAAAACTCTATGCCTTTAAGAAAGTCTTAGGCACCGAGATAGATGAGTTTTTAGGGCACACCATCATTCACTACATTGGTATCCAAATTCATCAATTCTCTATGGTTGATCTCCTTCTGGCATCTTTGGTTGTCACCTTGGATTCACTTTCTAGTTCTTTGGTGGTGACTTTGTTTTCGGTGTAATAGTTAGTGTTTCACACTTTTTCACCTAGATTTGCATCATATCTAGGTATTTTTGTTACTTAAATGGCAAGGTGGAGGGTGATCGTTGCATATTATGTTTCTCCAACAATTGAATTTTATTGTTTTGTAGTTGATTTGTCAATGTGACACTCGTCTTTGGAAAAGAAGGGAGTTCCAACACTTGCATGACATCTCCATGAGGGCATAAGGCATTCTACACTACAGACCTCTGGTTACATGCATCATGTGTCAACTTATAACCAGATAACCCAAGAATCTTCAGATGTACAATAGTTTGAGAGCTAGAAGACCCAAGAGTCTTTAGATCTACTGTAGATTTATCTTTGGAAAGCTCGAAAGAACCTAACTTTATGGTGGATACCAGACTAGAACACCTGAGAGTTTTCAACTCTACTTTTGATTCACGTTTGGAGGTCTCAAGAGTTTCTAACTCTACAATAATACGTTGTTTATTAACCCAAACCTAAAGAAGACGTCTTCAGTGGTTGAAGTCAAGTGTATGATCATATATCCAATCTTGGCCCAATATCATAGGTTCTATAAGATCTATCATGACAAACTAATAACTTCACTATCAAGGGAACATCCTGTATGGGGATTAGAACTTCCACCTCAACAATGCAAGGGGTTTTGACTCCTCCTAATCCTATGAGGTAGGCCTCAATTAGATTCATTCGTAGGTTCATGTCTTGATAGCACGAATACATGATGGCAATAGTGGCAGCTCTTGAAACAATCAAGGCCCTGATTGTCTTGATTGTAGTGCACTATCCTAGCTCAACCAAAATAGATGGTCATCTATCCACTATGCTAGGAGAGATATTCCTCTTTCTCTAGCACATTGCCATGTGGTACCTTTGGGCATCTGATCAGAAGATGACATTCACAAGATGAAACCCTTCATTGTTGGCATTCCTATACTACCCTAACCCCTATCTTCTTAGCTTCATATGTCTAATGTGTTCTAGAAGTTCCATGTGATCTTCTCTTGAAATTCTTTTCTCCTCCTCTTTATGCTTCTTGGCCACATTCATTCATTTAAGTGTCTCTTCCATCAATGGTATTGATAAAGCTTGAATCTGCATCCTCTAATGTAGTTTGGCATTACGTCTCCTTCTAAAGTGGTTGATTGCATTGCACCGCTTGTATAAATTCTATTGAAAAGTTTATTGATAATCCTGGGTCCATAACTACATTTTTCTAACTTATGAGCATGTTATTTCAAAGTATAGATCAATGTCATGTGTACACTAAATTGCCAACTTTGAAGCCTTTGTCTTTCATATGCAAAAATAAGCATTTTGTTTTTTCTTTGTCACATACTTACCTATTGTTGCTCTTAATCTAGTCTCCCCTAAGCACTCTAAGCCCATTATCCTAGAGATTATCTCGTGGCCCATCCACAAATGTTCTTGTGTGACCCTTAGTGTTAGTATCAAGAAATCTAATGAAAGCACAAAATTTTGGCCAAAGACCATCTAAAAGGGAGTTACATTGAGTATTGTTTTTTGTGCCACCCAGTATGTCCAAATAACGTGATGTAAGTGTTTATCCCAATTAGAACATTTATTACCTATGAGCTTCATCAATATGTTACATAAGATCTTGCTCATACTTTTTGCTTGTCAATTTGCTTGTGGGTGATATGGCACTCATTTCTTGTGAATCACCATGAAATCGTGTAACAAATATTCAGTCATTCCATTCAAGAAAAAATTTCCTCTATCACTTTCCAACTCTATAGGAAATCCATACCTTGTAAACACATTCTCAAATAAGAACATTTCTATCATTTGTGCATCATTATTCCTAATGAATTTTACTTCTACCCATTCGGTGAGATATTATATGGCAACAATGATGTATTCTAAATGCGAGCTTCTAGTTGGGGGTTGATAGGACTTGTGAAATCTATATAGCCCACTTGGAGAAAGCACCTCCTCCCATAAAGATCTCAATGGCAACTCATCTTTTTGTATAGGACATTGAACTCCTTGAAACATGTGACACTTCTTCACATAGGAATGTGCATCCATATGAAGGGTATGTGAGCAAAGAACTGAAAATAGAATTGCTTTGATCACATGATCATGTCCAAAGTGCTCTCTTGCAACACCAATGTGTGCAGTTTCCAATGTCATTAAATAATTACTTTTGTGTATGCATAATCACAAGTAGCCATTGTTAGAGAGAAGGGGGTCATGATGGGACAAGTGAGGGTTGGATTAGGCCATGAGGTTTCGTCCAGTCTGATGAGTGATGTTTGCACATTGGGCACCTTTTTGGGGGTAGTTCAATGATAGCCATGCCATCTAAGCTTTAGGAGGGAGAGGAACACTAGCACACAATCATGGGAGTAGGTCATCATCGGATAGTCATGTGGTCATGAGATGGAAGTAGAAACATAAAACTCAAAGTACAAACGCCATATGCATCAATACTCATGTACAAAAGCTAGATCATATATGTAAAATCAATGAAATGATTTGGTAATGGACTAATACATCATAGGTGATCATTGATGGAGAGTGTTAATCTCCAAAAGAACAAGTTAACCTTGAATTTAGATCACCTCTATATCAAGATCAACTTTAGACTCCACCTAATTTAGAGAATCTTCACCAAATTATCAGAAAATTGATTATTCTGAAAATTTCAGTTTCTTCAGAAAAGTCTGCTGCAGATTAGTCACTCATTGACTAATCAATCCTGTAAAGTTTTTGATAAAACTTTGCACAACACTTCGCCTTAAGGTTGCGCAACTTTGCCAAGTTAAATCTCTCAAAAAGATTAAGTACACACTGAGAAATGTATGAAACACTTTACCTATGTCTGAAAGTGCTTCTCTGCAATGGCGACTTTGACACCTGCAACTTCTTAGCACTGGTTCTCCCAAAGTAAATCCCGTTTGATCAAGATCTTTTAGCCATAGATA
Source organism: Ceratopteris richardii (assembly GCA_020310875.1). Taxonomy (NCBI): domain Eukaryota; kingdom Viridiplantae; phylum Streptophyta; class Polypodiopsida; order Polypodiales; family Pteridaceae; genus Ceratopteris; species Ceratopteris richardii. The sequence goes on from CM035412.1 coordinate 194,846,253, forward strand.
GCTTACCTTCCAACTTAGATTTTAAGCCCTCATTTGTGTAAAACTTTACACTGTAGACTGAGCAATGATCATTTCATTGAAGATGAAATGTGCGCCAGATTTCTCGACTGTTAGAACATTCTTACATATGAATGTTCCTAATCAAAATTCTCACAGCCTGATTACAATTAACCTCTCAAATTCTAGCCATAGATAGATTAGCTATGGACTTAGATACGTGCAAAAGGATTTCTCAAAAGATTAAACACAGAGGGAGCAGACAGCAAAATATCGGGCGCAAAATTTTTCGATTTCTCAGAAAATTTACATCTAAGTGAGGATGGACAATTCACTCACTCTTCATGTGTCTAATGACACTAATTTCTCTCTCACTATTCTCAAATCTTCTTCTGCTCTACTTGCCCGACATTTTCAAACATATTTATAGATGAATATATACAAGTGTATGACTTAAACAAGAGTATAAGTCAGCTAATGTACATATGTGTACATATCTTTAAGTTTTCTGAAAATGTCCTTCCTTCAACCATCTGACTTTGTTTCCTTCTTGACTCCTTGACTTCATTTCTCCATAATCCTTCAATTGATGATTGTCATGCACCAACAGCTCCCCCTCAATCATTAATTGAGGTTCTTTTCTATCTTCTTTACTCCAGCCATATTCTTGAATCTTTGTAGTTTTGGTCCATCTAGACTTTTAGTCATCATATCTGCAACTTGATCTTTTGTGGGAGTGTGTATGACTTCAATCTCTTTCTCAATGACCTTCTCTCTCAGAAAATGATACTGTATTTCAATATGCTTAGTTCTAGCATGAAATACAGGATTAGCTGCCAAGTATAATGAACTCATATTGTCTCCACAAATAATAGGAGTACTCTGAATCACATCAAAAACTTTCAAAAGTGTCTTTAACCATATTACCTCTTTTGCAGCTTCCACCATACCTTTATATTCTGCCTCTGTGGATGACAAAGCAACTGTATGTTGCTTCTTGGAACACCATGAAATCAATTTGTCTCCTACATAGCACAAGTATCCATGTGTTGATCTTCTATCATCCACATTACCTGCCCAATCTGCATCACTATATATCTTGATTCTTGTATCTGAAGTAAACCCATAGTACAACCCTTCTTTGAGTGTACCCTTGATGTACCTAAGTACTCTTTGTCCTGCAATCCAATGTTCCTTTCTAGGACAATGCATGAATTGTGAAAGCACACCAACTGCATATGACAAGTCAGGCCTTGTCAATGTAGCATAAATCAAGCTACCAACCAAACTTTGATAGAGTTTCATATCTCTGAACTCTTCTCCTCCAAACCTAGACAATTTATGGTTCACTTCCAAAGGTGTAGGTGCAACCCTGCAATCTTCCATTTTAAATTTGGTTAGCAAATTTTTAAGATACCTTTCTTGGGTCACATATACTCCATGTTGAGTATAAGAAATCTCCATTCCCAAGAAGAATGATAGGTTCCCCAAATCACTGATTTTGAACTCTTTCTCCATCTGCTTTTTGATCATTTGTATCCCCTTATCATCTGTTCCTGTAAGTATTATGTCATCAACATAAATACACACATAAATAAACCCATCTTCACTTGCTTTGACTAGCAAGCTACTATCTGCCTTTGATGCTTGAAATCCAAGATCATTCAAGAATTTTACAAGCCTATAATTCCAAGCCCTTGGGGCTTGCTTCAACCCATACAAAGCTCTCTTGAGCTTACATACATAATTTGGACTCACTTGATCTTTGAACCCATCTGGTTGCTCCATGTAGACTTCATCTGAAATGTAACCATTCAAGAAAGCATTTTTAACATCTAATTGAGACAACTTCCAACCTTTACAAGCAGCAATTGCTATGAGTGTCCTGATGGTTGTCATCTTTGCCACAGGACTATAGGTCTCATCATAGTCCACTCCATATGTTTGTGCATACCCTTTCACAACAAGTCTAGCTTTGTATCTAGACACACTTCCATCTGCAAACCTTTTAGTTTTGTAAACCCACTTACAACCAATGATTTTCTGACTATTAGGTTTAGGAACCAAATCCCATGTTTGATTCTCTATCAATGCATCATACTCCTCTTGCATAGCATCTTCCCAATTCTTCTTCCCTTTGGCTTCTTCATATGTAGAAGGGTCTTCATCTGCTTTTACCAAATAAGCATAATCTTTAGTAGTCAAGAATGAAGTGTCATAGCTATACCTTGTAGGTTGCCATTTGTGCCTAGATGATCTCCTAACTTCTGCACTTCTTGAGGTCTCTGGTTCATCACATTCTGGATCAAACCTTGGCCTCTCTTCAACTTCAATCTGCACTTCATTACTCTCACTTTCATCAAGTAATTGAACCTTTGCTTTACCTTTTCTTTGTTCCACTACTTCTTCATCATCTGCATGTACATTATATTTACCTGCATACCAAGTACCTTGCTCATCAAATGTAACATCCTTGGATACAATAAATTGCTTTGTGGATGGACTCCACAACCTGTATCCCATTTGCTTATCATCATAACCAATGAATACATACTTCTCTGCCTTAGGCTCCAACTTATGCCTCAATTGAGATGGCACATATGCATATGCCAAGCATCCAAATATTCTGCAATGATCCAAGGTAGGTTTCTTACCCCACCAAGCTTCATATGGTGTCATACCCTGCAAAGCTTTACAAGGCAATCTATTAACCAAATATGTAGCTGTATTAACAGCCTCAGCCCACAAATAATTTGGGCAATTCTTCTCTTTCATCATGGACCTTGCAAACTCAACAAGAGTCCTATTTCTTCTTTCTGCTACCCCATTTTGTTGAGGAGAGTACCTGCAAGTAACTTCTCTCTTTATACCTGCATTCCACAAATAATCATTGAACTCATTTGAAAAATACTCTCCCCCTCCATCTGACCTTAGTCTCTTCAATTTTTGACCTGTAATCCTTTCTGCATATGCATGATAGTGTTTAAATGTATTAAACACTTCTGACTTTTCCTTAATCACATAAATTGTGATCCACCTGGTAGCATCATCAACATATATGACATAATATCTTGAACCATTTATACTAAAGTCCTTTGAAGGACCCCACACATCTGTATGCACCAATTCAAGTCTTTCTGAATACATAAATCCATGCTTGGAATAGGATTGCTTATGAGCCTTACCTAATTGACATGCCTCACATCTGTATGTCATGTGTTGACCTGCAATGTTAGGCATTCCAAGCACTGAATCATTGTTAATCATTTCTTTGATACCTCTTTCATTAAAGTGTCCAAGTCTTTTGTGCCAAAGATCCAATTCTGACACCTTCTGCTCTCCATATGTGAACATAGCATGTCCAACATTTCCTTGTACCTTCAATGTGAAAAGCCTTCCTTCTTTCTTTCCTGCAATAACTTGTTTATACCCTTGACTAGGGTCTTCCACATAAACTCCATCATTTGTGAACCTTACCTCATATCCTTTTTCCACAATTTGACCTACACTGATCAAATTCTTTGGAATTGTGGGAACATAAAGTACCTTACTCAGAAGAGTGCTCCCATCCTTAGCTTTGACTGAACCAATTGACTTTACCTTATGCTTTGTATTATCACCTGTCTGCACTGTATGATCCTTAGCTTTGACTGAACCAATTGACTTTACCTTATGCTTTGTATTATCACCTACACTGATCAAATTCTTTGGAATTGTGGGAACATAAAGTACCTTACTCAGAAGAGTGCTCCCATCCTTAGCTTTGACTGAACCAATTGACTTTACCTTATGCTTTGTATTATCACCTGTCTGCATTATGATCTAGGTCAGTCATCAAAGCAATATTTCCACTTAAATGATTACTACATCCTGAATCAATATAGAACACTCTCATGTCCTCATGTGAGGTTTCACATGTATTCATAATGAGAGTCGAATCCTCCTTTTGATCTGATGCATAGTTGTAGTAGGTGTTATTATAGGACTGACTTTGGAAGTTTCTTCCACCACCTCTTCCAAAAGAATTCCTACCACCTCTACCTCTGAAATTTCCTCTCTGAAATCTACCTCCTCTTCCTCTTTGATTAAAGTTCTGATAATTACCATTGTTTTGATTATTATGCCAACAATCATGAGATAGATGATTGGTCTTACCACATATCCAACAAGCTCTTGCATTCTCTTTTTTGTTTCTGCCTCTTCCTCTACTTCTGCCATTTCCTCTTCCTCTTATGAAGTTTGCTTGGTTTGATGTACCTTCTTCTTCACCTGATTGTTGCTTCCCTTTGTTAGCTTTCTTCTTGTCTTTAGAATACATTGCATGCCCTGCACTCTTATCAACATCTCCTTTGACATCATTCTCAAAAGTTAGCATATGACCTAACAATTGATTCAAATCAGGAGTAAAATGATCTAATGAAAGTTCTGTAGATAAAATGAAAGGCTTCCACTTCTCATCTCCTCTTAGCCCTGTGAGTATTTGTCTTACCAATTTGTCTTCTTCAATATCTTCATCAACTGCACCTAAAGAATCTGCAATGTCCTTCATCTTTGTCACATAATCAGAAATTGATTGTGAGGCCTTCTTCTTGAAGGTAGTAAACTCTGCCCATAGTGAAGCCTTCCTTGATTTGGTTGTATTTTGGAAATGCTCTTCCAAAGCATTCCAAATGTCACAAGCACTTTCAAGTCCTCTAATGTGAGGAAGCAAATAGTCATTGACTGCCATGTAGATGATGCTTCTTGCTTGAGCATCCTTCTTCATCCAATTCTTCAAATCTGCAAGCTCCTCCCTAGTTGGAACACTAGGATCTCTGAATTCTGGCTTTTCTTCATCTCCTGTGATGTATCCTATCAGATCTTTGCTCATAAGGTGAGCTTCCATCCTCATAGACCATGCAGGATAGTTCTCTCTATCCAATTTTTCAATTTGGAGACTATCTCCCATCTTTACTTCACCTGTAGCTTCAAATCTTTAACCTTTACAGATAATAAATGTACCTTTACTTCGAATGTTGCTCCTTCTGATCCTTTTGATGCTCTTTGTATGTCTTCCTTTGATCTTTCTTCACACTTTGACCTTTTGCACCTTCAAAATGTAAAGATTTGTACTTCTGCAATAGTCGGAGTCTTCTTCTTCTCAATTTTGACACAACCTGCTCTGATACCACTGATGGAGAGTGTTAATCTCCAAAAGAACAAGTTAACCTTGAATTTAGATCACCTCTATATCAAGATCAACTTTAGACTCCACCTAATTTAGAGAATCTTCACCAAATTATCAGAAAATTGATTATTCTGAAAATTTCAGTTTCTTCAGAAAAGTCTACTGCAGATTAGTCACTCATTGACTAATCAATCCTGTAAAGTTTTTGATAAAACTTTGCACAACACTTCGCCTTAAGGTTGCGCAACTTTGCCAAGTTAAATCTCTCAAAAAGATTAAGTACACACTGAGAAATGTATGAAACACTTTACCTTTGTCTGAAAGTGCTTCTCTGCAATGGCGACTTTGACACCTGCAACTTCTTAGCACTGGTTCTCCCAAAGTAAATCCCGTTTGATCAAGATCTTTTAGCCATAGATAGCTTACCTTCCAACTTAGATTTTAAGCCCTCATTTGTGTAAAACTTTACACTGTAGACTGAGCAATGATCATTTCATTGAAGATGAAATGTGCGCCAGATTTCTCGACTGTTAGAACATTCTTACATATGAATGTTCCTAATCAAAATTCTCACAGCCTGATTACAATTAACCTCTCAAATTCTAGCCATAGATAGATTAGCTATGGACTTAGATACGTGCAAAAGGATTTCTCAAAAGATTAAACACAGAGGGAGCAGACAGCAAAATATCGGGCGCAAAATTTTTCGATTTCTCAGAAAATTTACATCTAAGTGAGGATGGACAATTCACTCACTCTTCATGTGTCTAATGACACTAATTTCTCTCTCACTATTCTCAAATCTTCTTCTGCTCTACTTGCCCGACATTTTCAAACATATTTATAGATGAATATATACAAGTGTATGACTTAAACAAGAGTATAAGTCAGCTAATGTACATATGTGTACATATCTTTAAGTTTTCTGAAAATGTCCTTCCTTCAACCATCTGACTTTGTTTCCTTCTTGACTCCTTGACTTCATTTCTCCATAATCCTTCAATTGATGATTGTCATGCACCAACAATCATGAAGGGATCAGTCAAAGAATTTAGATACAAAGTAAAAGTCACTATCCAAGTGACATCGGGTAATACAACACTAACAATCAAGAAAGATATGAGCGTTTCCAAAGCTCTACAACAGACAGAGGCGCCAATCGTGAAGCCACTATCGGCACCATATATTTCAGTCTCTAAAAAGGAAAATGAATGTCCATTAGTATATATGAAAACATGCTCCTAATAACTCATGAAAAGAACTTGCTTTTAATTTGATCGTTTCTTTCATTTTCGTTCTCTATTTATTCATTTTATTTCCTTTTCATTTATATATGTCACTTGTTTCATTTATTATATACTATTCTGTGATTCCGACACTGCCCACAAGAAAAAAAAAAAAAGCTAAGAAATGCTTATGATCATATGTAGAGAGCTATGCGCCATTCAAATGGTAAATCTAGTATTCAAATGGCTTCTGCTGGTGAACACACACAAGTTACAAATGCAGGGATCAAAATGTTGCACATAAATATTTCAGCAAAAAAAAAAAAAAGTAAGTAAGTATGTAGGAGTTAGGGAATTAAAGAAAAACTCACGTTCAAAACTGGTAGCGGGGAAAGTAAGTATTCTGAAGTGGAAGAACTCAAAATATCTGTGAAAGGGTTCAAAAAGTTTGGAGCATGACAACATTCCGAACATGATCTTTTCAAAATTTTCCTAATCTTATCAAATGGAACGCAAACAATTCAGCTAATCTCAATCAATGATCGATGTCTTCTTCTACTGCGGATCGATCAGAAGCTTCAGCAATCAGGATCAAATAAATCAAACGAAAAGGATGTCGGAGCCAAAATGCCTCGTGTAATGGTTTAAATGAAGCACATCATTTGGCTCGCCAAAAGAAACTACAACAGCAACCGATGGCAGGTCTTGACTCTACCAAGGAGTCCTATCCAAGAAGCCAGGGCCAAAGAATTATTAGCTCTTCCCTTACTTATCGACATTCCTTGTATGCCATATTCCTCTTTGTGAAAACCCTTAATGTACTGCTTCTTTATTTGCTCTTTAATTTCTGCTTTTTGAGGGTGGAAGAAGCATAAAATTCCTAAAATCTGATACAATGTAGGATCTTGGTGACTTTTTTTTTTAAGGGAAAGACTTAACCCCCAATCAAAGCTGAGGATTTAGAGATATGCACTAGGGGTCATGATTTCACTTATTGAATGTTTTCAAAACCTCACATAGCTTATTTATAAAAAGCAAGTCCTTATTTCTACCAAGAGCTTCAAGTAAGAGTGTCCTATCTAGGTCCTCATAACCACTATAGGGTATCTAATCCCACTCTCTCAAGTGCACACATCCCTACTAGTGTTTCTAATCACTTCTTATTGGAACATAAAATCTCTTTTTATACTCTTAGAACATCATGAGATGCAAAGCATGATCTACAAAATATATAGAAAAATAAGTAAACGCTAACTCAAATCACATCAAATGATTAAGTATACACAGAGAAACAAGTCAGAGAAGTTCACTGTTCTGAGTGGTGCATGATAGAGTAGGAAGAGTTGAGATATAGGAGAACTATATGTAGTAATACACATAGATTACAATGACATTGGCAATGAATGATTGCACAATGTGATGGCAATGATAGAGCTATGATATGAGCTCATATCAACATAAAATCCCTCTGAAAATCTTAACAAAATCGGGCTGCACACATGCGACTTTTGAAGTCCTCTTTTATAGCTAAAGTTGGAGCTCTTTCGAATTTGAAATTCAAACTTCTACCAAAAAGTGTTTCTATATTTTAGGATCTCAATCTCCATCTAACTCACCAATAACTCGTGAAAAGATTCTCCTAAGTATTCGTGATTGCAGTGATTCCTTTTATGCACTTTTACAATGAGTAAAATACTCAATCTTTTACAAGAGGTCATTCATGTGCTAATACATGAATGTACATATGAGCTTTAGGATAAATGATCAAGCATTTAGGCTTGGAGTAATTGCACCAAAAGCTCCCCCTCAAGCCCAATATGCTTGGTCTTCAATTCTCTTTAATCTCATGCAATCCAATCATCATCTTGAACGTGTTCAATTTAGTTCCATCCAAAGATTTGGTTAGCATATCTGCACATTACAAGTTGGTTGATACATAGGACAATTGTATGTCCTTGCTAAGTAGCTTCTCTCGCACATAATGTTAATGCACTTCAATGTCCTTAGTCCTTGCATGATATACAAGATTAGCAGGCAAATGAAGTGAGCTACTGTTATCTCCAAAAATCATTGGAGTGTATGTATGTAGCCCCAAATATGAGTAAAGTAGCTTCAGCCACATTGCCTCTTCTGTTGCATTTGTTAGGCCCCTATATTCAGCTTCAGTTGATGAAAATGCCACAATTGGTTGTTTCTTTTATGACCATGAAATCAACTTTGATCCTGCAAAGGATAAGTAGCTAGAGGTGCTCCTCCTATCATCTTTTGAGCCAGCTCAATCTGCATCAGAATATAGCTTGATATCCAAGTCAGATGTGAATGGATAGAATAGCCCTTCATTTATGGTACCCTTCAAGTACCTTAAAATCCTTTTGGTAGCTTCCATGTGAGGTTTTCTTGGTGTATGCATGAATTGACTCAATGTACTTACTCCATAGCATATGCCCACTCTTGTTAGGGTTGCATAATTGAGACTCCCAACAAGTCTTTGATAACTTGTAATGTCTTCTAGCAACTCTCCTTCATGTGTATTGAGTTTTTGATTCAATCCCATGGGTGTACCTACAATTTTTGTGTTTTCCATCTTGAACTTAACTAGCACATCATGGATGTACTTCCCCAGAGTATTGAAAACACCAAAATCTGTATAGACAATTTCTAAGCCAAGAAAATATGTAAGTAATCCAAGATAATTCCTCCTTCATCTAGGCTTTGATCTTCTTGATGCCATTGGCATCATTTCTTGTAATGATGATGTCATCCACATAAACATATAGATAAATAACCTCTGAATTAGTCTTCTTAACGAACAATGAAGAATCTCCCTTGCTTGCAACAAAGCCTTAGTCCTGCAGGTATGGGACAAGCCTATAGTTCCAATCTCTAAGAGTATGCTTTAAACCATACAGTGCTTTCCTTAATTTACATACAAAATTTGGTTTGTATTTGTCTTCATATCTTGGTGGTTGAGCCATATAGACTTCTTCATAGATCCATCCATTTAGAAATGCATTTTTAACATCTAATTGGTATAAGTTCCAATTCTTTGAAGCAACAATACTTACTAAAACTCTGATGGTTGGCATCTTAGCTACATGTGAGAAGGTCTCCTCATAATTCACTCCTTGAGAAAACCCCTTTGCTACTATCCTTGCTTTATACCTGTTGATTGCCCATATGAATTCTTTTTCACTTTGTAAATCAACCTGGATCCTATTATCTTCATGAATGATTTTTTGGGAACCAAGTCCCAAGTGTTATTCTCTTGAAGTGCTTCAATTTCTTCCTACATAGCTTCTCTCCATTCTTCTTTCTTGTTGGCTTCTTCAAATGAAGAAGGTTCCTTTGACATAGAATCCTTAGCCATGTATATGGAATGCTTGGTGACTCGTGATGTGTCATAGCCATACCTTGTAGGTTTCGTGCTCTCCTTTTGAGATCTTCTAAGTGCTTGATTGGATGAATCTAGAATGTCTTCGAATTGTTTAAACTTCTTCTTGCCCTTGGACTTCCAAGATTTGAAATCAATCTGTTCTTCATCTTTTGAGTTGACATCCTCTGGTATGTGTGGTTCTTCTTGATTCAGATTTGGAAAATCATTTTCAAATCATAAGGTAGGTTTATTTTACTGCAATCATCTTCAAACCAAGAGTTATTTTCATCAAAAACTACATCCCTAATAACTTTATATCCTTTGTTAGTGGGATTTTATAACCTATATCCTTTCTGATTCTGATCATAGCCAATGAATATGCATCTTTTAGCTTTTGGATCAAGCTTTCCCCTAATCTATGAGGGTATATGTGCATAAGCAATGGACCCAAAGATCTTAAAATGATCTAAAGAAGGTCTCCTACCATTCCATGCCTCATAAGCTGTCATTCCATCCAGAGACTTGGATGGAAGCCTATTGATTAGGTAGGTGGCTGTGGAAACAGCCTCTGCCCATAAGTAATTTGGAAGTTTTTCTCATTCAACATTGATCTTGCAGCCTCTACGATTAGTCTATTTCTTCTCTTTGCCACTCCATTATGTTCAGGAGTGTAACTTATTGTAATCTCTCTCTTTATGCCTCTGTCTTGTAGGAAGGAGTCAAATTCATGTGAGAGCTACTCACCACCTCCATCAGATCTGAGCCTCTTCAAGATTCTACCTATCTGATTTTCAACCAATGCCAAATACTTCTTGAAACAAGTGAAGACTTCATCTTTATGCTTCATAAAGTAAAGTATTGTCCATCTACTATAGTCATCTATGAGCGAAACATAATACCTTGACCCTGAGATTGATGGTTCTGTGTTAGGCCCTCACACATCTGTGTGTACAAGCTCCAAATAGTCTTCATACATGTATCCTCTTTTGTTGAATGGTTGCCTATGTGACTTGCCAAATTGGCATGCTCCACATTTGTAAATAATGTGTTGCTTGGACACATTTGGGATGCCAACGACCCTCTAATCCCTGCATATTTGCTTCAATGCCCTTTCACCTATATGACCTAGTTTCTTATGCCATATTGTTGATGTATGAAACACCACAAGAAATGAATTAATGTGACACTAGAACACCTCTATGGTCACCATTAACTCATTGCCACTCCAAACTTTGAGAAATGATAGCCTAAAGTGAGAACTTTGCTTCTACAGAAATTCCTAGTCACCGAAATGACATACCTTCAGTATTTTGCTAATTTCTCCTAGCTCAAGTATTATTTCTCTATGAAACTTTAAAGGCTAAAACTAGAAGAGTAGAGCTTTCCAACAAGCTATCATATGCATCAAACAGATCTCTAGAACTCAAGTTATGGCTCTCACAAGATGACCCTGTATGACCTTCCAAAATTGGAAATCTTTCCTGTTATAGTAAGAGCGCCTGTTTAAAATTAGAATTTGATGCCTAGCATCGACTTGCAACGAGAATTCGATGCCGGGCATCGACTTGGAGTGTTTTTGGCCACTTTTCAGCAGGGATTCGATGCCGGGCATCGACTTCCCGCATAAAACCTTGATCTTTTGGACACCAAAAACTATAGGTGATTTCATGCACACTTAGAATATGACTTATCAATTGGAATTCGATGCCAGGCATCGAGTTGCTCCAACAACATCATGTTTTCAAAACACTTCAGTACTGAATGAAAAATATAAATAAAAATATGACTTATCAGCAGAGATTCGATGCCAGGCATCGAGTTGCTTGGAAAACTTGATATTTTTAATTCATCACACAATAGGCAAGCATGGAGATGATGGAGAGAGACTCATACACAGAACTTTACTCAGTTCTTTCTCATAGCTATGGAAACTCAGAAGTTTTACAGATGCTTTCTCACTCAGAGAAGCCCGACTATAATCAGTCGTATAAAATGAACTCCTTTCTTCTTTCTCTCTATTCTCTCTCTCTCTCTCCGCGTCAGTTGATACAAACTAACTTATATAGATTTTCGTATTCTCGTGATTTTAAAAAACTTCTAGAACTAAAGTGAACTAACTTTACAAATATGATACATTTGTGAATTTTTCCCTTCACATAGGCATGGGGTTTTCTTCCTAAGATTTGACCTTCAAATATATGTCCAGTTAGTGATTGTTTCTCCAACAGCTCCCCCTCAATCACTAATTGACATTCCCTGTTTCTTCATATCATCTTCTTTTCTTTTACTCCTGCCATGCTTTTGAATCTGCTGGTCTTCACACCATCCAAGCTCTTTGTCATTATGTCTGCTATCTGATCTTTAGTAGAAATATACTCCACTTCAATCTCCTTCTCCATTACCTTTTCTCTGAGAAAATGATAATGTATCTCTATGTGCTTTGTCCTTGCATGAAATACTGGATTTGCTGCAAGATAAAGTGAACTCATATTATCTCCATGTATTGTAGGTGTACCTTGATCAATGCCTAAGCTCTTGAACAATGTCTGCATCCATATGACTTCCTTAGCTGCTTCCACAAGTCCTTTGTACTCTGCTTCAGTTGATGATAATGCTACTGTATGTTGTTTCTTTGAACACCAACTTACAAGCTTATCACCAATGTATATCATGTAACCATGAGTTGATCTTCTGTCATCCTGGTTACCTGCCCAATCTGAATCACTATAGGCTCTCAACTTCAAATCTGATGTAAAAGGATAATATAATCCTTCTTTTATAGTTCCTTTGATATATCTGAGAACTCTTTGACCTGCAATCCAATGTGGGTCCTTTGGACAATGCATGAATTGTGACAAGACTCCCACTGCATAACTAAGATCAGGTCTTGTTAGTGTAGCATAAATCAAACTACCGACAAGAGATTGATACTTCCTCATATCTTTGTATTCTGCACCATCATATTTACTGAGCTTGTGATTAACTTCAAGTGGAGTTGAAGCTTCTCTACAATTTTCCATATCAAACTTCTTCAACAAGTTCAGAAGATACCTTTCTTGTGACACATATATGCCATGATTTGTATAAGTAACTTCCATTCCAAGAAAGTATGACAACTTTCCTAGATCACTGATCTTGAATTCTTTTTCAAGTAATCTCTTTACCTCCTTGATTCCTTCATCTGAATTACCTGTGATTATAATGTCATCTACATAAATTCAAATGTAGATTGTACCTTCCTCTGTTCTTCTGATAAGTAGACTTGGGTCTGCTTTTGAACTTTGATATCCAAGATCATTGAGATACTTCACCAGTCTATAGTTCCAAGCTCTTGGAGCTTGCTTCAATCCATACAATGCTCTTCTCAACCTGCAAACAAAATTTGGATACCTGGAATCTATAAACCCTTGAGGTTGTTCCATGTGTACCTCATCTGATATGTATCCATTCAAGAATGCATTCTTTATATCCAATTGACTTAGGGTCCATCCTTTTGAAGCTGCAATAGCAATGATTGTCCTTATAGTTGACATCTTAGCTACAGGACTGAATGTCTCATCATAATCTATGCCATAGGTTTGGGCATAGCCTTTCACCACCAGTCTAGCTTTGTATCTGGCTATACTTCCATCTGCAAGCTTCTTCACTTTATAAACCCATTTATTTCCAATTACTTTCTTACCATTTGGTTTAGGAACAAGTTCCCATGTCTTGTTCTCCTCCAGTGCATTGAACTCTTCCTTCATTGCTTCTTCCCATTGTTTCTTACCTTTAGCTTCATCATAGTTCTGAGGTTCTTCATCATCTTTCACCATATATGCATAGTTCTTCTGAGTTATGTAAGAAGTATCATAAGAATACCTTTCTGGTTGTCTTCTAGTCCTGCTTGACCTTCTTGGTTCACATTCTTCATAAGTGTCTGGATACACTTCTTCATCAAATATAGGAGCTTCTTCATTTCTTCTTGTTAATCCACTTGTGGATGTACTTGCTTGCATATAGTCTTCATCTCTATTTACCTGCACAATTGATTTTCCTTTCTCACATCTTCTTACCTCTTCTTCAAATTCTTCAGCTGTATGACTTTGATCTACATACCAACTTTTCTGTTCATCAAATGTAACATCTCTAAAAACAATAAATTGTTTTGTTAGAGGATTCCACAACCTGTAACCCATCTGCTTTTCATCATAACCAATGAACACATATTTTTCTGCCTTTGGTTCAAGTTTATGCCTAAGTTGTGATGGCACATAAGCATATGCAATTGATCCAAACACTCTACAATGATCTAGTGTTGGTTTCTTACCCCACCAAGCTTCATATGGAGTCATTCCATTCAGAGCTGCCCATGGTAATCTATTCACAAGATATGTAGCTGTATTTATAGCCTCAGCCCAAAGATAATTTGGACAGTTCTTCTCCTTTAGCATAGCTCTAGCAAACTCAACCAAAGTCCTGTTCCTTCTTTCTGCTACACCATTTTGTTGTGGTGTATACCTGCAAGTTATTTCTCTCTTAATACCTGCATTCCAAAGATAATCATTGAACTCTTGGGAGAAATATTCTCCCCCTCCATCAGACCTCAGTCTCTTAAGCTTTTGACCTGTGACTCTCTCTACATATGCATGAAAATGCTTGAAAGCTCCAAACACTTCTGATCTTTCCTTCAAAACATATAATGTTATCCATCTTGTACATCATCAATGAAAAGAACATAGTACCTTGAGCCACTGATAGATCCTTCTTTTGTTGGTCCCCATACATCTGTATGAATGAGCTCTAGTAATCCATCATGTTTGAATCCTTTCTTCTGAAATGGTAACCTGTGTGCTTTACCCATTTGACATGCTTCACATTTATAAACCATATGTTGACTTTGCACATTTGGTAATCCTAGTACAGACTGATTAGCAACCATAGCTTTAATTCCTCTTTCATTGAAATGACCTAATCTCTTATGCCAGAGATCAAGTTTTGTAATCACTCCTTCACCATGTGTGAGCAAAGCTTGACCAGTGTTCCCTTGCACTCTTAAAGTAAAGAGTCTACCTTCTTTCTTACCAGAGACAATCTGATTATATCCATTCTCTGGATCTTCCACAAATACTCCTTCATTTGTAAACCTGACTTGAAAACCTTTTTCAACTATCTGTCCCACACTAATCAAGTTTTTGGGTATTGTTGGAACATACAAAACATTGGTTAGCAAATCTGCTCCACTCTTGCATTTCACTTTTCCAATTGAATGTACACTATGTCTTGTATTATCACCAGTTTGAACTGTGTGACTAGAAATGCCTTTTTCCAATTCTGACATCAATTCTATGTTTCCTGACAAATGATTAGAACATCCAGAGTCAATGTAAAATACCTTTAGATCTTCTTTATATGATGTGTTGATTGAGTTCATCATCAATGATGTATGACTTTCATTCTGTGTGTCATTTGCATAGTTGTAGTAGGTGGTGTTGTAGGATTGATTCTATCCCCAACTTCTTCCTCCACCTCTACCATAGCCTCCTCTTTGACTTTGTCTACCTCTTTGGAAATTACTTTGATATCTTCCACCTCGACCTCTGCTATTGTTGTTTTGATTCTGGTTTGAACCTTGTTGGTTGTGCCAACAGTCATGAGCCAAATGATTACTCAATCCACAGATCCAGCAAGCCTTTTTGTTGTTATTTTGATTACCTCTTCCTCTTCCAAAACCTCTTGCTCTTCCTCTGCCAGTGCCTTTACTGATGGAGAGTGTTAATCTCCAAAAGAATAACCTACTCTTATGATTAGAGCACGTCTATACCAAGAGTAAGTCAAAATCTTCACCAAATTAGAGGTTCAATCTCCAAATTATCAAAAGTTGAAAAATTCTGTGAAGAAGATAAAACACAGAAAGTCTGCTGCACAATTTCTTCTCATTGACCTATCAAACATGTAAAGTTTTCTATGAAATTTTGTATGGAGTGTCGCCTAGAAGTTGCGCACCTCCTCCAAGTTAAATTTCTTCAAAAGGTTTAGTATAACTTGAGAAATCAACTTCACAAGTTACCTATGTCTAAATCTGCACTTCTGAGAAGTCGATTTTGACACCCCTAACTTCTAACACATAGTTCTCTCAATCTCGAACCCGTTTAAACAAATGCTTGTAGATACAGGTAGCTTACCTTCTAACTTAAAGATTAAGTGCTTGTTTGCACAAAACTTTAAACTGTGGAGTGAGAACTGACCAAAACATCAAGATCAAAATTTGCGCCTGTTTCAGAGAACTGTGAACACTCATCACATATGAATGTTCCTATTAACAACTCTCCTAGCCTGTTTACAATTATACTCTGAAACTCAAGTCATAGATTCATTAACTATGAACTTAGATATCCTCAAAAGGATTTCACAAATGATCTAACACAGACGGAGCAGACACAGAAACATCGGGCGCAATATTTCTTCGATTACTCAGAAAATTACAGTTGAGTGATGAGAGGAAAACTCAACTAACATTTCACATGTCTCATGACATCTAACTTCTCCTTTTTGACTTCTATACTCACTCATCTGTTCTTTCATATGCTCTCATATCACGCCTCGACATTTTCAAGGTATTTATAGAGAAATTTGTACAAGTCTATGACTAATCAAAGATCTAAGTGAACTATAACTATACTAATGTACATATGTGTACATTCCTCATATCCTCTGAATGTATCCTTCTTCCAAGCTTCAAGAATTGAATCTTCCTTCAATCTTTAATCTTCCAAACATTCAATTGGTGATTGGTCTGCACCAACAGCTCCCCCTCAATCAATAATTGAGGTTTCTCTTATCTTCTTTATGCCTGCCATGTCTTTAAACTTCTGTAACTTTGGTCCATCCAAACTCTTTGTAAGCATATCAGCTATTTGATCCTTAGTTGAAGTATGTATGACTTCAATCTCCTTATCCATCACCTTCTCTCTTAGAAAGTGATACTGTATCTCAATGTGTTTGGTCCTGGCATGAAAAACAGGATTAGCAGCTAAATACAATGAACTCATGTTATCTCCATATATAATTGGTATCCCATGCACAATGTCAAAACTCTTCATCAAGGTCTTGAGCCAAATCACTTCCTTTGCAGCTTCAACCATGCCTTTATATTCAGATTCTGTAGAAGACAAAGCAACTGTATGTTGCTTCTTGGAACACCATGAGATAAGTTTATCTCCCACATAACACATGTATCCATAAGTTGATCTTCTATCATCTGGATTACCTGCCCAATCTGCATCACTATAGATCTTGATGTTTGTATCTGATGTAAACCCATAATACAAACCTTCATTGAGTGTACCCTTAATATACCTCAACACTCTTTGACCTGCAATCCAATGCTCTTTCCTAGGACAATGCATAAATTGAGACAAAACCCCTACTGCATATGATAAATCAGGTCTAGTTAAAGTAGCATAGATAAGACTACCAACCAAACTTTGATATTGTCTCATATCCTTGAATTCTTCACCTCCAAATTTACTCAATTTGTGATTCACCTCCATTGGTGTAGGTGCTACCCTGCAATCATCCATTTTAAACTTGATTAACAAGTTCTTCAAATACCTTTCTTGGGTCACAAATACTCCATGTTTGGTATATGTAATCTCCATGCCCAAGAAGTATGACAAGTCTCCCAAGTCACTTATTTTGAACTCCTTTTCCATTTGCTTCTTGAGTCTTTGTATTCCTTCTTCATCTGTACCTGTAAGGATTATATCATCAACATATATGCACATGTATATGAACCCATTATCACTTGCTTTGACAAGCAAGCTACTATCTGCTTTAGACACCTGAAATCCAAGTTCTTTCAAGAACTTTACAAGTCTATAATTCCATGCCCTTGGGGCCTGCTTTAAGCCATACAAAGCTCTCTTGAGCTTGCACACATGATCTGGATACCTTTTATCTCTGAACCCTTGAGGTTGCTCCATGAACACATCATTTGAAATATAACCATTCAAAAAAGCATTTTTCACATCAAGTTGACATAACTTCCAACCTTTACATGCAGCAATAGCTATAAGTGTCCTGATGGTTGTCATCTTTGCCACAGGACTATAAGTCTCATCATAGTCAACACCATATGTCTGAGCAAACCCTTTGACAACAAGTCTAGCTTTGTACCTAGACACACTTCCATCTGCAAACCTCTTGGTCTTGTAAACCCACTTGCATCCAATAATTTTTTGACTATTTGGTTTAGGAACCAAATCCCAAGTTTGATTTTCCAATAGTGCATCATATTCTTCCTACATAGCTTTCTCCCATTTTTCCTTACCTTTTGCCTCTTCATATGTAGAAGGGTCTTCATCTGTTTTCATCATATAAGCATAATCTTTTGTGGCCAAAAAAGAAGTATCATAACTATACCTTGTAGGTTGCCACCTATTTCTTGATGATCTTCTGAGTTCTCCACTCCTTGAAGTTTCTGGTTCTTCACACTCAGGATCAAATCTTGGCATTTCTTCAACTTCACCCTGCACTTCATTATTCTCTTCTTCATCAATTATTTGAATCTTTGACTTACCTTTCTTTTGACTCACTTCTTCTTCATCACCTGTATTGATATTGATTGTACCTGCATACCAAGTACTTTGCTCATCAAATGTAACATCTTTAGAAACAATGAATTGTTTTGTAGATGGATTCCACAATCTATAACCCATCTGCTTATCATCATAACCAATGAAAACATATTTTTCAGCTTAAGGTTCCAATTTGTGCCTTAATTGTGATGGCACATATGCATAGGCCACACATCCAAAAACTCTGCAATGATCCAAGGTAGGTCTCTTACCCCACCAAGCCTCATATGGTGTCATACCCTGCAAGGCTTTACATGGTAACCTATTGACCAAATAAGTAGCTGTATTTACAGCCTCAGCCCACAAATAATTTGGCAATTTTTCTCCTTCATCATGGATCTTGCAAACTCAACAAGTGTTCTATTTCTCCTTTCTGCTACACCATTTTGTTGAGGAGAGTACCTGCAAGTAACTTCCCTTTTTATACCTGCATTCCACAAGTAATCACTGAACTCATTAGAGAAATACTCTCCCCCTCCATCTGACCTTAGTCTTTTCAACTTATGCCCTGTAATTCTTTCTGCATATGCATGATAGTGTTTAAATGTATTAAACACTTCCGACTTATCTTTGATCACATAAATAGTGATCCATCTAGTAGCATCATCAACATAAATCACATAATACCTTGACCCATTTATACTGAAATCCTTTGATGGTCCCCACACATCTGTGTGTACCAATTCAAGCTTCTCTGAGTACATAAAACCATGCTTGGAATAGGAATGCTTATGAGCTTTACCTAATTGACATGCCTCACATTTGTATGTCATATGTTGACCTGCAACATTAGGCAATCCAAGCACTGAACCATTGTTAATCATGTCTTTAATACCTCTTTCATTGAAATGTCCAAGCCTCTTGTGCCAAAGATCTAACTCAGAGATCTTATGTCCTCCATATGTGAACATAGCATGACCAATATTGCCTTGAATCTTCAATGTGAACAATCTTCCTTCTTTTTTCCCTGAAACAATCTGTTTATATCCTTGACTAGGGTCTTCCACATATACTCCATCATTAGTGAACCTTACTTCATATCCCTTTTCAACAATTTGTCCTACACTTATCAAATTCTTAGGAATTGTAGGAACATATAGAACCTTACTCAATAAGGTACTACCATCCTTAGCCTTCACTGATCCAATTGACTTCACATTGTGGTTTGTGTTGTCACCTCTTTGAACAACATGATTAAAAACCTTATTCTCCAAATCAGTCATCAAAGCTATATTACCACTTAGGTGATTGCTACACCCTGAGTCAATGTAGAAGACTCTTTGATCTTCACTCTGCCTTTCACAAGTTGCATTCATTATCAATGTTGAATCCTCCTTTTGATCTGAAGCATAATTATAGTAGGTGTTGTTATATTGTTGACTTTGAAAACCTCTACCTGCATTTCTTCCAAAGTAACTCCTACTACCTCTACCTCTGAAATTACCTCTTTGATTTCTGCCACCTCTTCCTCTTGCATTATAGTTTTGACTATATCCATTATTACTCTGAGTATTGTGCCAACAATCATTAGCTAAGTGATTTGTCTTACCACAAATCCAGCAAGCTTTGCCTCCATCTTTGTTGTTCCTGCCTCTTCCTCTACCTTTGCCACCTCCTCTACCTCTCAGGAAGTTGGCTTGACTAGTTGTTCCTTCATCTTCATTTGCTTGTTGCTTTCCTTTGCTATTCTTCTTCGTGTCCTTTGAGTACATTGCATGACCTGCACTCTTGTCACCATCTCCTTTAACATCCTGCTCAAATGTTAGCATATGACCTAACAACTGATTTAAATCAGGAGTGAAATGATCAAGTGATAACTCTGTAGACAAAATGAATGGCTTCCATTTGTCATCACCTCTTAAACCTGTAAGAATTTTCCTTACCAATTTATCCTCCTCAATGTCTTCATCAACAGCTCCTAAAGCATCTGCAATATCTTTCATTCTTGTCACATAGTCTGAAATGGATTGAGAAGCCTTCTTCTTAAAGGTGGTAAACTCTGCCCATAAGGATGCCTTCCTTGACTTAGTAGTATTCTGAAAATGCTCCTCCAAAGCATTCCAAATATCAGTTGCACTTTCAAGACCTCGAATATGAGGTAACAAGTAATCATTGACAGCCATATAGATAATGCTCCTAGCTTGAGCATCTTTCTTCATCCAATTTTTCAAATCTACTAACTCTTCCCTAGTTGGAACACTAGGATCTCTGAACTGTGGCTTCTCTTCTTCTCCTGTGATGTAGGCTATTAAATCTTTGCTCATAAGATGAGCTTCCATCCTCATTGACCATGCAGGATAGTTTTCCCTATCCAATTTCTCTATCTGTAGAGAATCTCCCATCTTGTGTCCACCTGTGTATTGAAATCTTCAAGCTTTATGAACAATATATGTACCTTTACTTCAAATTAGAGTCCTTTTGTCTTTCTTGATGACGTATGGTCTCCTCCTCAAGCTTTGCCTTCAAGCTTTCACCTTTTAGTTCTTCAATTGTTGAATTTCTTGAATCTGCAGCAGTCGGGATCCTCCTTTCCTTGATTTTGATGTTTCCTGCTCTGATACCACTGATGGAGAGTGTTAATCTCCAAAAGAATAACCTACTCTTATGATTAGATCACCTCTATACCAAGAGTAAGTCAAAATCTTCACCAAATTAGAGGTTCAATCTCCAAATTATCAAAAGTTGAAAAATTCTGTGAAGAAGATAAAACACAGAAAGTCTGCTCCACAATTTCTTCTCATTGACCTATCAAACATGTAAATTTTTCTATGAAATTTTGTATGGAGTGTCGCCTAGAAGTTGCACACCTCCTCCAAGTTAAATTTCTTCAAAAGGTTTAGTATAACTTGAGAAATCAACTTCACAAGTTACCTATGTCTAAATCTGCACTTCTGAGAAGTCGATTTTGACACCCCTAACTTCTAACACATAGTTCTCTCAATCTCGAACCCGTTTAAACAAATGCTTGTAGATACAGGTAGCTTACCTTCTAACTTAAAGATTAAGTGCTTGCTTGCACAAAAATTTAAACTGTGGAGTGAGAACTGACCAAAACATCAAGATCAAAATTTGCGCCTGTTTAAGAGAACTGTGAACACTCATCACATATGAATGTTCCTATTAACAATTCTCCTAGCCTGTTTACAATTATACTCTGAAACTCAAGTCATAGATTCATTAACTATGAACTTAGATATCCTCAAAAGGATTTCACAAATGATCTAACACAGACGGAGCAGACACAGAAACATCGGGCGCAATATTTCTTCGATTACTCAGAAAATTACAGTTGAGTGATGAGAGGAAAACTCAACTAACATTTCACATGTCTCATGACATCTAACTTCTCCTTTTTTGACTTCTATACTCACTCATCTATTCTTTCATATGCTCTCATATCACGCCTCGACATTTTCAAGGTATTTATAGAGAAATTTGTACAAGTCTATGACTAATCAAAGATCTAAGTGAACTATAACTATACTAATGTACATATGTGTACATTCCTCATATCCTCTGAATGTATCCTTCTTCCAAGCTTCAAGAATTGAATCTTCCTTCAATCTTTAATCTTCCAAACATTCAATTGTCTGCACCAACATTTACCTCTTGCATAATAAGCTTGAGAACTAGACTCCTCTTCATCCTTTGCTTTACCTTTATCTCCTTTCTTCTTGTTCTTCATGTACATTGCAGAACTTTGTCCTTTATCTCCATCTCCCTTCAAGTCTTGCTCATATGTGAGCATCAAACCAAGCAATTGGTTCAAATCTGGAACATAATGATTTAATGAAAGTTATGTTGATAAGACAAAAGGTTTCCACCTTTCATCCCCTCTCAAACCTGCAAGTAGCTGAGCAATCAATCTGTGATCTTCAACATCTTCATCTATGGATCCAAGACTATCTGCAAGATCCTTCATCTTAGTGACATAATCACTAATGGTTTGACTTGGCTTCTTCTTGAATGTTGTAAACTCTGACCATAGACTTGCTTTCCGTGCTTTAGTAGTACTTTGGAAATGATACTCCAATGCATTCCATATATCTTCAGATGATTCCAATCCTCTGATGTGTGGTAGCAAATGATCAGAGATTGTATTGTAGATGTATGCTTTTGCACTTGCATCCTTCTTCTTCCAATGCTTTAAAGCATCAAGTTCTTCTTTCTTTGGTTGGCTTTCATCTTCAAATACTGGCTTCTCTTCTTCACCTGTAACATATATCATGAGATCCTTACTCATAAGTAAGGCTTCCATTCTCATTACCCATGCGGGGTAATTATCTCTGTCCAGTTTGTCAATGGAGATATGATATGCCATAGTTCTTTCCTTCTGCTGCAACCTGTGAGCTTAAAGGATAAAGGATAATACCTTTTGAAGTTCTTTGTGTATGAGAATACTTTTGAAGTATCCTTTTGATGCCTTGTGTCTTCAAATGCTTCACCTTTCAAACTTTAATGGAAAACTTTACAAAACTTCTCGTACCTTTGTCGTCTTCTGCTCTCGAGAATCTTTCTGCTCTGATACCACTTGTTGATGTATGAAACACCACAAGAAATGAATTAATGTGACACTAAAACACCTCTATGGTCACCATTAACTCATTGACACTCCAAACTTTGAGAAATGATAGCCTAAAGTGAGAACTTTGCTTCTACAGAAATTCCTAGTCACCGAAATGACATACCTTCAGTATTTTGCTAATTTCTCCTAGCTCAAGTATTATTTCTCCATGAAACTTTATAGGCTGAAACTAGAAAGAGCTTTCCAACAAGCTATCATATGCATCAAACGAATCTCTAGAACTCAAGTTGTGGCTCTCACAAGATGACCCTGTATGACCTTCCAAAATTGGAAATCTTTCCTGTTATAGTAAGAGCGCCTGTTTAAAATTAGAATTCGATGCCTAGCATCGACTTGCAACAAGAATTCGATGCCGGGCATCGACTTGGAGTGTTTTTGGCCACTTTTCAGCAGGGATTCGATGCCGGGCATCGACTTCCCGCATAAAACCTTGATCTTTTGGACACCAAAAACTATAGGTGATTTCATGCACACTTAGAATATGACTTATCAACTGGAATTCGATGCCAGGCATCGAGTTGCTCCAACAACATCATGTTTTCAAAACACTTCAGTACTGAATGAAAAATATAAATAAAAATATGACTTATCCGCAGAGATTCGATGCCAGGCATCGAGTTGCTTGGAAAACTTGATCTTTTTAATTCATCACACAATAGGCAAGCATGGAGATGATGGAGAGAGACTCATACACAGAACTTTACTTAGTTCTTTCTCATAGCTATGGAAACTCAGAAGTTTTACAGATGCTTTCTCACTCAGAGAAGCCCGACTATAATCAGTCGTATAAAATGAACTCCTTTCTTCTTTCTCTCTATTCTCTCTCTCTCTCCGCGTCAGTTGATACAAACTAACTTATATAGATTTTCGTATTCTCGTGATTTTAAAAAACTTCTAGAACTAAAGTGAACTAACTTTACAAATATGATACATTTGTGAATTTTTCCCTTCACATAGGCATGGGGTTTTCTTCCTAAGATTTGACCTTCAAATATATGTCCAGTTAGTGATGGTTTCTCCAACACATATCTCCAATTCAGATAGGATTTGATCTTTGTAATTGAAGAGAGCAATATTCCTTGTACCTTCAACTTCAAAGGTAAAACATCTCACCTTTTGCAATGCTTTTGAAGCCTTGTTGAGGGTCCTCCACATATGCTCCATGCCTTGTGAATCTACCTTGTAAACCTTTCTGAACAATCTGTCCAACACTGATTGGGTTTTTTATTATTGTTGGTACATATAATACCCTACTTAGGAGATTCATGTTACCATTAGATGCTTTAACATTTCCAATCTTCTTTATAGAGTGCCTAGTGTCATCCCCTTTCTAGACTTCATGCTTTCCTTTAGGTTCTTCAAAGTCAGACAATAATGCTACATTGCCTGCTACATGATTGGAGCAACCAGAATCAATATAGAATAGGTATTCATAATCTTTACCTTGCTTGGATGTCATATTCATAAGTAATAGAAAATCCTCTTGATTATCTGTATAGTTGTTGTAGTCTCTTATTCCTTTGCAGTCTCCTTGGTAGTTTTTGGTGTAGCCTTGGTTGTAATTGTGATGATAGTTGCTTCCTCCATTATTGAGCCTGCCTCTTGATTGTCCATAGCCTCCTCTATGGAAGCCTCTTCCTCCTTGATTCTTTGTGTTCCTGAAGCATTCATCTGTGATATGATTGTTCAAGCCACAAATGTTGCAAGTTGAAGAGTTGTATGGTCTCCCCCTGCCTTGCTTTGCTCCTCTGCCCTTTCCTCTAGTCCCTCTTCCTCTACCTATGAAGTTCACTTGAGAGGTACTAGCTTCTTTTTCATTCCTCTTACCTTTTCCTTTATCTTTACTCTTATTTTTATCTGTGTCAAGGGTAGAAGATTGATAAACTCTAGAAGTATCTCCATTCTTGTTGAGCTTTGTCTCATGTGTGAAGAGTTGCCCCATCAATGTATTGAGGTCACGTATGTGCATGTTCATATATAGGTCCATTGTTGTGGTAAAGGACTCCCATGTGTCATCAGCCTTGATGCCATTTATGATCTGCCTTACTATCTGCTCCTCCTTTATTTCTTCTCCAATACTCCCAAGTTGATCAACTACATCCTTCATCCTGGTCACATATTCAGCTACACTTTGATTTGGTTGCTTCTTCAAGGTTGTGAACTCCATCCAAAGTTGGTTCTTCCTAGCCCTTGTATTTGATGAGAAGTATGAAGATAGTACTTCCCAAGTCTATTGGGAGGTCTTGCAATTCCTAATATGAGGTAATAAGAACTCAGATATTGAGTTAAGTATATAAGACCTAGCTAGAGCATCCTTTGCACACCATGCAGCTAGTCTCTCTTGCTCTTCTCTTGTAGGTTGATGTTTGCTTCTAAGAGTTGGCATTTCTTCATCTCTAGATATGTATCCATAAAGCTTCTTCCTTGGAGGTAAGCCTTCATCCTTAGGGACCATGTTGGATAATTGCCTCTATCCAATTTCTCAATGAATGATGGAAATCCATCTCCCATTTTACCTTGATATTGCACTGATACCATTGTTGGAGGAGATGATGGACACCTTTTAGAGATGAGTTGGTGCTGCAAGTTCTTGCTTCACACCAGCAAAAATCAAATTGAGGAGTGCAAAATCGACCTATTGAGATTTTGAGGAAGCACAAATAATCACCCAAGTACTTTGTAATATGATCCTCAAATCATTGGAGCAAAATAGATGAGTAGGAGTTTCAACTATGAACCAAAACTTGCTATTTTAATTACTACACCTGCTCAAAGAAATGAATAGTATTCCCTCTCTGCTAACAATTGAATAAGATGCTTTTGGGCATATCTAATTGACTTGGATTGCTAACTTTTGCAAGTTATTTCACTTGAAACGATGGACCATGCTCATAGAATGATGCTTAGCAACTTAGAGGTGAATCCCGACATTTCTGGGCACTAACAGTATGCAAACCAGTGAGTACTATTTAATTCATAACTCGAGATCGGAAAAGGCAATGACAATGAAACTCTAGTAAGCAAGCTCACAATTTATTGAACCTATACTAACTTAAATCACACCAAATGATTAAGTATACACTGCGAAACAAGTCAGATAAGTTCATTGTTCTGAGTGGTACATGATAGAGTAGAAGAGTTGAGATATAGGAGAATTATATGTACTAATCCACATAGATTAAAATGACATTGGCAATGAATGATTGCATAACGTAAGGGCAATGATAGAGAAATGATGTGAGCTCAATACCAACATCAAATCCCTCTGAAAATATTTTCAAAATTGGGCTGCACACATGCGACTTTTGAAGTCCTCTTTTATAGCTAAAGTTGGAGCTCTTTTTGAATTTGAAATTCAAATTTCTACCAAAAAGTGTTTCTAGATTTTAGGATCTCAATCTCCATCTAACTCACCAATAATTCATGAAAAGATTCTCCTAAGTATTCATGGTTGAAGTGATTCCTTCTATGTACTTTTACAATGAGTAAAAAACTCAATCTTTTACAAGAGGTCATTCATGTGCTAATACATGAATGTACATATGAGCTTTAGGATAAATGATCAAGCATTTAGGCTTGGAGTAATTGCATCAACATCATTTACTTACTTTCTTTCTTGCATCATATTGTGTATCAAACTTACTATTGCACACCAGTACCTAGTCACCAATCTCAATCTTATCTAGCCTAAATGAGTTTTGTCAAAGTAAATCTTATTCTTTAACCTTGACTTCTTTTGGATTCTTCATCTTACCTTTATCATGTTGCCAAATATAGTCATCCTTCAGAAAGAAGTTGTAAGACTTTTTCTTGATGGATCTAAACTTATTTGTGGACTAGCCCAAGGAAGGTTTGAGTGAACTTAGATAATTCCCCATGTCTTTCCATTCTCCATCATACTTATTCTTGGGAAATCACTCATATACATACACTAGTGGATCATATCTCATCATATTTGTATCTCTTTCTATCTTTTCATCATCATCATATTTTTCTCTTGAAAGCATGTGAGCAACTGTATTTAGCTTTCCAAGTATGTGGAAAAAAGTTGATTAATAGACTTTACATATTCTCTCACACTATGGCCGCTAAAAAATTTCGTATGATCAAAAGCATCTAAATTATCATCTTTCACTCTTTCCTCATAGCCCTTTATCAAAATATCATCAATAAAAGGCATAGTCACTGAAGGTATAAAGTCATGAAGGACTAGATTCATGGCATTCATCATGTGAGCTACATAATTCATTGCTCCCTGTGGCAAACTACACATGCATACAAGGCCCAATAGATTCTTCATTGTAGTAATATCTCTGCTCTCAATAGCTAACTGAAACTGGTCATTTCTTGAATACAAGTCACCCATGGAGTAAATGGAATGCCCGACGAATGCTTCAACAAACTCATCTATTATAGGTCATGTTCCTACATTTCTAATCGTGAATTTGTTCACAGGTTTCAACTCTTAGATGGAACCAAGTTTCCCATTCTTCTTTGGCACTATGAACCATCTATTGGAATATGGCGCTGAAGATGGTTCCAATATTCGGATGGATATCTTCTCCTTTAATTGTCTCATCAACTCATGTAAATGAGCTTTTGGGACTAGAATAGGTTGAATATGTTGGAGACCTTTTAATCTCCAAAAGTTTGATTTACACTGACTTAAGAACACTTCTATGTCAGCTATAAACCAAACTTTACACAAACAATGTTCCTTTTTACCAAAACTTCAAGCAACACTTCTCTGAGTGAAGAAGTGTCAACTTCAGAAAGTCTGCTTCAGATATCAACTTCTTTACCAGCACAAATCTTCAAATTTCTTCAAGTAAATGATGCACAAGTATTAGCAATACCTTTGCGCAATCATACTAGCCATTAGTTCTCAAAACTAATCACCAAAAGTTTAATTTGATCATTAAGATCAAATACATGTCAGAAAATAACTCTCAGAAGTTGCGCCTTTGACATAGCCAACTTCTTAACTTGATTTCTCCCAATCTGGAACCCATTTTGCTAAATGCTTTTAGCCATAGCTTCCTTATCTTCTAACTTAAATTTTAAGTGCTCACTCATAAAAAACTTTACAGTATACACTCAGATCTGATCAAAATACTGAGACGGAAAAGTGCGCTACTTTCAGGCTTCAGTTCTCACATTCTACATATGAATGTTCCTAATGATCATTCTCACAGTAGGAGAGGAATTAGATTCTGAAACTCTAGACATAGCTTCATTAGCTTCTCAATTAGATGTGTACAAAAGGATTTCTGATCCACATGATCAGACAGAGAGCACTCAGAGAAAAACCCGTCGCTATTTTCTGGAAAAAAACTCTCTACACATCTTCCTCAAAATTGTCATCTACAAAAATGACTCTATTACTTTCTCACATACATTTCTTGTCATAATTATCTTATATATACACGACTTTAGACTCATCTCACGTCTATGACTCTATTCCTTATCATTCTAAGGATTTAACTATACTTAGCTTACAAGATTCTTCACTTATATGTACATATGTGTACAAGACAACATCCTGAATTCTTCTTCATTTTGCAAATGTCTTCCTTTGCTTCATTCTGACCATAAGCATTCTCCAAGATCTGTATAATCATCAATTTGTGATTGATTTGCTCCAACAGCTCCCCCTCAATCACTAATTGTGATTATTCCATTCTTCTTCACTCCTGTCATCTCCTTGAATCTCTGTAGCTTAGGTCCATCCAAGCTCTTTGTCATCATATCTGCCACTTGTTCTTTTGTTGGAGTGTACATCACTTCAATCTCTTTATCAAGTACCTTTTCCCTCAAGAAATGATACTGAATCTCTATATGCTTAGTCCTAGCATGAAAAACAGGGTTAGCTGCCAAATACAAAGAACTCATATTGTCTCCAAAAATTATTGGAGTACTATGATCAATCTCAAAACTTTTCATCAAGGTCTTCAACCATATGACTTCTTTTGCAGCTTCTACCATTCCCTTATACTCAGCTTCTGTGGATGATAAAGCAACTGTATGTTGCTTCTTTGAACACCAAGAAACTAACTTATCTCCAACATAACATAGATATCCATGAGTAGACCTTCTATCATCTGAGTCACCTGCCCAATCTGCATCACTAAACACTTTAATTCTTGTGTTAGAAGTGAAACCATAGTACAAACCTTCACTTAGGGTCCCTTTGATATATCTGAGTACCCTTTGGGCTGCAATCCAATGAGTCTTCTTTGGACAATGCATAAATTGTGACAACACACCTACTGCATATGATAGATCTGGCCTTGTCAAGGTAGCATAGATCAAACTACCTACCAAACTCTGATATTTCTTCATGTCATTGAACTCTTCACCTCCATACCTGCTTAATTTATGATTTACCTCCAATGGTGTAGTTGAGGTCTTACAATCTTCCATGTTAAACTTGACTAGGAGATTCTTCAAATATCTCTCTTGTGAAACATATACTCCATGTTGAGTATACACAATCTGCATTCCTAGAAAATAAGATAAGTTTCCCAAGTCACTTATCTTAAACTCCTTCTCTATTTGCTTCTTGAGTTCATTGATTCCTTGAGCATCTGTTCCTGTAACAATAATATCATCAACATAAATGCACATGTAAATGTATCCATTTTCACTTGCCTTCACTAGCAAGCTACTATCTGCCTTTGATGCTTGAAATCCACATTCATTCAAGAACTTGACCAATCTGTACTTCCAAGCTCTTGGGGCTTGCTTCAACCCATATAAAGCTCTCTTGAGCCTACACACATAATCTGATTCAATTGACTCCATAAAGCCTTCTGGTTGCTCCATATATACTTCATCTGCAATGTAACCATTTAGAAATGCATTTTTCACATCCAATTGTGATAATTTCCATCCTTTGCAAGCAGCAATAGCAATCAATGTCCTAATTGTAGACATCTTAGCAACAGGACTAAAGGTTTCATCATAATCTACCCCATAAGTTTGGGCATAACCTTTGACCACAAGTCTAGCCTTATATCTAGACACCTTACCATCTGCAAACCTCTTTGTTTTATATACCCACTTGCATCCAATGACCTTCTGATTCTTTGGTCTTGGTACTAATTCCCAAGTTTCATTTTCAAGTAGAGCATCATACTCTTCTTGCATTGCCTTCTCCCAATTCTGTTTACCTTTGGCTTCTTCATAAGTGGTTGGATCTTCTTCTGTCTTCACAATGTAGGCATAATCTTTTGTTGTTAGGAAAGATGTATCATAACTATACCCTATAGGTTCTTTCCTTTCCCTTGTAGATCTTCTGATTTCTGCACTTCTTGAAGTTTCAGCCTCATTTGATTCTGGATCAAATCTTGGCCCTTCTTCTACATGATCCTGCACTCTACATCTAGAGTCAATTTCATCAACAATTTCTTCACATACTTTTACCTTTGCCTTTCCTTTTCTCTGAATTTCTTCAACCCCTGTATACTCATTTGGTGATCCTGTATACCACATGTTTTGCTCATCAAATGTTACATCTTTAGTAACAAGAAATTGCTTTGTGGATGGACTCCACAATCTGTAATCCATCTGTCTATCATCATATCCAATAAACACATACTTCTCTGCTTTTGGTTCTAGCTTATGTCTTAATTGTGAAGGAACATAAGCATATGCAATACATCCAAATACTTTACAATGATCAAGACTAGGCTTCTTACCCCACCATGCTTCATAAGGGGTTCCTCCATCCAAAGCTTTGCAAGGCAATCTATTCACAAGATATGTTGCAGTGTTAATTGCTTCTGCCCATAAGTAATTTGGACAATTCTTTTCCTTCATCATGGCTCTTGCAAACTCTACAAGAGTCCTATTCCTCCTTTCTGCTACTCCATTTTGTTGAGGGGAGTACCTGCAAGTTACTTCTCTTTTGATACCTGCATTCCACAAATAATCATCAAACTCTTTAGAGAAATACTCTCCCCCTCCATCTGACCTTAACCTCTTGAGCTTTTGCCCTGTGATCCTTTCTGCATAAGCATGAAAGTGTTTGAATGTCTTGAAGACTTCTGATTTGTCCTTGATTACATACAAAGTAATCCACCTAGTTGCATCATCAACAAACAACACATAATATCTGGATCCATTTATGCTATAGTCCCTTGAGGGTCCCCATACATCTGTATGAACCAATTCAAGCATTTTTGAATGCTTATACCCTGATTTGTTATAAGAACCTTTATGTGCTTTACCTAATTGACAAGCTTCACACTTGTACACCATATGTTGCCCCTCAATGTTTGGCAATCCAAGCACCACCTGATTCTTTGACATCTCCTTTATAGCTCTCTCATTGAAATGACCTAGCCTTTTATGCCATAGGTCTAATTCAGACACCTTTTGACCTCCATAGGTAAACAATGCATGTCCCACATTACCTTGGACTTTGAGAGTGAACAATCTTCCTTCCTTTTTACCTGCAATTATGGTTCTATATCCCTGATTTGGATCTTGTACATAGACACCATCATTTGTGAATCTTACTTCATATCCTTTCTCCACAATTTGCCCTACACTTATCAAATTTTTAGGAATAGTAGGAACATAAAGTACCTTACTTAGAAGTGTACTTCCACTCTTTGTCTTCACTGATCCAATGCTCTCCACTTTATGTTTGGTATTGTCACCTGTTTGAACTGTATGTCCATTCACCCTTGCTTCCATATCAGTCATCAAGGATAGATTCCCACTCAGATGGTTGCTGCACCCTGAGTCAATATAAAACACTCTTTGATCTTCTCCCATTGATTCATGAGTTGCATTCAAGATAAGAGTCATGTCATCCTTCTGATCTGTTGCATAATTGTAATAATTATTGTTGTAGGACTGAGATTGGAAGTTTCTTCCACCTCCTCTACCATATGATGTCCTACCTCCTCTTCCTCTGAAATAGCCTCTTTGGTTTCTGCCTCCTCTACCTCTTTGACTATAATTCTGATTATTGCTTCCACCATTTTGATTGTTATACCAACAATCATTTGCCAAATGATTTGTTCTGCCACAAATCCAACAAGCTTTAGCATTATCTTTGTTCTTACCTCCTCTTCCTTTACCTCTGAAATTTGTCTTCCCTTTTGTAAAATTAGCTTGATTTGAATTCCCTTCATCATCATTTGATTGTTTTCCCTTGCCATTCTTTTTCTTGTCTTTGGAGTACATAGCTTGACTTGTACTTCTATCATTGTCTCCTTTAAGATCCTGCTCAAAGGTTAGCATGTGTCCTAGCAATTGATTAAGATCAGGAGTAAAGTGATCAAGTGACAATTCTATGGACAATATAAAAGGCTTCCACTTCTCATCACCTCTTAGACCTGTAAGTATTTGTCTTACCAACTTTTCCTCTTCAATGTCTTCATCCACTGCTCCCAAGCTATCTGCAATATCCTTCATCCTTGCCACATAATCTGAAATTGATTGTGAGCTCTTCTTCTTGAAGGTTGTGAACTCAGCCCATAGTGAGGACTTCCTAGACTTAGTTGTATTTTGGAAATGCTCTTCCAAGGCATTCCAAACATCTGTAGCACTTTCCAAACCTCTGATGTGAGGTAGAAGATAATCATTTACAGCCATGTAGATGATACTCCTTGCTTGAGCATCCTTTCTCATCCAAGTCTTCAACATTGCAAGTTCTTCCCTAGTAGGAATACTTGGATCTGCAAACTCAGGTTTTTCTTCATCTCCTGTAATAAATGCTATAAGGTCTTTGCTCATGAGGTGTGCTTCCATCCTCATGGACCATGCTGGATAGTTCTCTCTATCTAGTTTATCAATCTGCAAGCTTTCTCCCATCCTTGACTTTCTGTATCTGCAATTACTATGGTTTATGAAGAGAAAGTGTACCTTTGATATATTCTTTGTCCTTCTTGATTCTTTCGAACTTGTATTATGAACTTCTGCAAGTTATCTTCAATAATTTGTCCTTATCCTCCTTTGATTTGGAAGATCTTCAATATCTGCACCAGTTGGAACTTCGATTATCTTTTCTTCTCTTGTACTTCACCTTTAGCTCTGATACCACTATTGGAGACCTTTTAATCTCCAAAAGTTTGATTTACACTGACTTAAGAACACTTCTATGTCAGCTATAAACCAAACTTTACACAAACAATGTTCCTTTTTACCAAAACTTCAAGCAACACTTCTCTGAGTGAAGAAGTGTCAACTTCAGAAAGTCTGCTTCAGATATCAACTTCTTTACCTGCACAAATCTTCAAATTTCTTCAAGTAAATGATGCACAAGTATTAGCAATACCTTTGCGCAATCATACTAGCCATTAGTTCTCAAAACTAATCACCAAAAGTTTAATTTGATCATTAAGATCAAATACATGTCAGAAAATAACTCTCAGAATTTGCGCCTTTGACATAGCCAACTTCTTAACTTGATTTCTCCCAATCTGGAACCCGTTTTGCTAAATGCTTTTAGCCATAGCTTCCTTATCTTCTAACTTAAATTTTAAGTGCTCACTCATCAAAAACTTTACAGTATACACTCAGATCTGATCAAAATACTGAGACGGAAAAGTGCGCTACTTTCAGGCTTCAGTTCTCACATTCTACATATGAATGTTCCTAATGATCATTCTCACAGTAGGAGAGGAATTAGATTCTGAAACTCTAGACATAGCTTCATTAGCTTCTCAATTAGATGTGTACAAAAGGATTTCTGATCCACATGAT
Organism: Ceratopteris richardii; assembly: GCA_020310875.1. Taxonomy (NCBI): domain Eukaryota; kingdom Viridiplantae; phylum Streptophyta; class Polypodiopsida; order Polypodiales; family Pteridaceae; genus Ceratopteris; species Ceratopteris richardii. The sequence goes on from CM035412.1 coordinate 194,879,938, forward strand.
CAGACAGAGAGCACTCAGAGAAAAACCCGTCGCTATTTTCTGGAAAAAAACTCTCTACACATCTTCCTCAAAATTGTCATCTACAAAAATGACTCTATTACTTTCTCACATACATTTCTTGTCATAATTATCTTATATATACACGACTTTAGACTCATCTCGCGTCTATGACTCTATTCCTTATCATTCTAAGGATTTAACTATACTTAGCTTACAAGATTCTTCACTTATATGTACATATGTGTACAAGACAACATCCTGAATTCTTCTTCATTTTGCAAATGTCTTCCTTTGCTTCATTCTGACCATAAGCATTCTCCAAGATCTGTATAATCATCAATTTGTGATTGATCTGCTCCAACAGAATATTCCATGGAATATGTGGCATTGTAAAGATGATCATGGAAGGAACTTGTTTCAAATCTACATAGCCTACCTCATGTGGTAAAAGAGTGAATGCTTTCTCATGTTTCTTGAGAACTACTAAGAATTTTTCTCTTCCCTTTCTGTAAGAAATATCTTCTCTTCAAACTTTATATGCTAAATACTCTTGTTAGTAAAGGGATGCCCTATCAGCTCTCGTCTTCTCAGCATAGGGTCATCAGACACACTCTCAAATATTTTTCATAACTATCTCTCGTAATGGTTGAGCTATGGGTTTGATTTTCTCATCAAAATTCTTATATTTGGTATTTACATTCACTTCATGTTCTTGCAAAAACTCAACAAATAAATCATATTCTGGAATAAAATTGAGCATAATGATTTTAGACCCTTCTTTTATTTAAAGTGATCAAGTTCTTCCAGAACAGTAGAACTACTTTCAAACTAAATTATACTCTCAATCTTTTCATTAGGCAACATTAAGCCTAAGTTTCTTTAATGTTTTTCATATCTTTTTTTCTAAATTTCAGATAGATAGATAGATAGATAGATAGATAGATAGATATATAGATAGATAGATAGATAGATAGATAGATAGATAGATAGATAGATAGATAGATAGATAGATAGATAGATAGATAGATAGATAGATAGATAGATAGATAGATAGATAGATAGATAGATAGATAGACAATCAGACAGACAGACAGACAGACAAACAGACAGACAGACAGACAGACAGACAGACAGACACACAGATAGATAGATAGATAGATAGATAGATAGATAGATAGATAGATAGATAGATAGATAGATAGATAGATAGATAGATAGATAGATAGATAGATAGATAGATAGATAGATAGATAGATAGATAGATAGATAGATAGATAGATAGATAGATAGATAGATAGATAGATAGATAGATAGATAGATAGATAGATAGATAGATAGATAGATAGATAGATAGATAGATAGATAGATAGATAGATAGATAGATAGATAGAGAAATAGAGAAATAGTTAGATAGACAGATAAATAGA
>CM035412.1:194886364-194891364 GCA_020310875.1 Ceratopteris richardii
TTGGTTCTGGCATGAAAAACAGGATTAGCAGCTAGATACAATGAACTCATGTTATCTCCATGAATAATAGGAATACTCTGAATGATATCAAAACTATTCATCAGAGTCTTAAGCCATATCACTTCCTTTGCAGCTTCAACCATGCCTTTGTACTCAGCTTCTGTAGATGACAAGGCAACTGTGTGTTGCTTCTTTGAACACCAAGAGATTAACTTATCTCCCACATAACACATGTATCCATAAGTTGACCTTCTATCATGTGGATTACCTGCCCAATCTGCATCACTATAAATCTTGATATTTGTATCTGATGTAAAACCATAATACAGACCTTCTTTGAGTGTACCCTTAATGTACCTCAATACTCTTTGACCTGCAATCCAATGTTCTTTCCTAGGACAATGCATGAATTGAGACAAAACCCCAACTGCATATGATAAATCAGGCCTAGTTAATGTAGCATAGATAAGACTACCAACCAAACTCTGATATAGCTTCATATCCTTGAATTCTTCTCCACCATTATTGCTCAATTTGTGATTTACCTCCATTGGAGTAGGTGCTACCCTGCAATCATTCATTTTAAACTTGATTAACAAGTTTCTCAAATACCTTTCTTGAGTCACATACAATCCATGTTGAGTGTGAAATCTCCATGCCCAAGAAATATGACAAATCTCCCAAATCACTGATTTTGAATTCTTTCTCCATTTGCTTCTTTAGGCTTTGAATGCCTTTCTCATTTGTACCTGTAAGAATTATATCATCAACATATATGCACATGTAAATGAACCCATCATCACTTGCTTTCACAAGAAAGCTACTATCTGCTTTAGATACTTGAAATCCAAGTTCTTTCAAGAACTTTACAAGTCTATAATTCCATGCCCTTGGGGCCTGCTTCAACCCATACAAAGCTCTCTTGAGCTTACACACATGATCTGGATACCTTCCATCTCTAAATCCTTGAGGTTGCTCCATGAAAACATCATCTGAAATATAGCCATTCAAGAAAGCATTCCTCACATCTAATTGACATAATTTCCAACCTTTACATGCAGCAATAGCTATGAGTGTCCTGATGGTTGTCATCTTTGCCACAGGACTATAAGTTTCATCATAATCAATACCATATGTTTGAGCAAACCCTTTCACAACAAGTCTAGCTTTGTACCTAGACACATTTCCATCTGCAAATCTCTTTGTCTTGTAGACCCACTTGCATCCAATAATCTTCTGACTATTTGGTTTAGGAACCAATTCCCAAGTCTGATTCTCCATCAATGCATCATATTCTTCCTGCATAGCTTTCTCCCAATTTTCCTTACCTTTTGCCTCTTCATATGTAGAAGGGTCTTCATCTGCCTTTATCATGTAAGCATAATCTTTAGTAGCCAAAAAGGAAGTTTCATAGCTATACCTTGTAGGTTGCCACTTGTGTCTTTATGACCTTCTGAGTTCTCCACTCCTAGGAGTTTCTGGTTCATCACACTCAGGATCAAATCTTGGCATTTCTTCAACTTCAACCTGCACTTCATTATTCTCCTCTTCATCAAATATCTAAACCTTTGATTTCCCTTTCCTTTGACTCACAACTTCTTCATCACCTGTATTAATATTGATTGTACCTGCATACCAAGTACCTTGCTCATCAAATGTAACATCCTTAGACACAATAAATTGCTTTGTGGATGGACTCCACAATCTATATCCCATCTGCTTATCATCATAACCAATGAACACATACTTTTCAGCTTTAGGTTCCGATTTGTGCCTTAATTGTGATGGCACATATGCATATGCCAAACATCCAAATACTTTGCAATGGTCTAATGTAGGTCTCTTACCCCACCATGCCTCATATGGTGTCATACCCTGCAAAGCTTTACATGGTAACCTATTAACCAAATAAGTTGCTGTATTTACAGCCTCAGCCCACAAATAATTAGGGCAATTTTTCTCCTTCATCATGGATCTTGCAAACTCAACAAGAGTTCTATTCCTCCTTTCTGCTACACCATTTTGTTGAGGAGAGTACCTGCAAGTAATTTCCCTTTTTATACATGCATTCCACAAGTAATCACTGAACTCATTAGAGAAATACTCTCCCCCTCCATCTGACCTTAGTCTCTTCAATTTATGACCTGTAATTCTTTCTGCATATGCATGATAGTGTTTAAATGTATTAAACACTTCTGACTTATCTTTGATCACATAGATAGTGATCCATCTGGTAGCATCATCAACATAAATCACATAGTACCTTGAACCATTGATACTGAAATCCTTTGATGGTCCCCACACATCTGTATGTACCAACTCAAGCTTCTCTGAATACATGAAACCATGCTTGGAGTAAGATTGCTTATGAGCCTTACCTAATTGACATGCCTCACATCTGTATGTCATATGTTGACCTGTAACATTAGGTAATCCAAGCACTGAACCATTGTTGATCATGTCTTTGATAACTCTTTCATTAAAGTGTCCAAGCCTCTTGTGCCAAAGATCTAACTCAGAGATCTTATGTCCTCCATAAGTGAATAAGGCATGACCAACATTACCTTGAATCTTCAATGTGAACAACCTTCCTTTTTTTCCTGAAACAATTTGTTTATACCCATTGCTAGGGTCCTCCACAAACACTCCTTCATTAGTGAATCTAACTTCATAACCTTTTTCAACAATTTGTCCTACACTTATCAGATTCTTAGGAATTGTAGGAACATACAAGACCTTACTCAAGAGGGTGCTACCATCCTTGGCCTTCACTGATCCAATTGACTTCACATTGTGCTTTGTATTGTCACCTGTTTGAACAACATGATTAGTTACCTTATTTTCCAAATCAGTCATCAATGCTATGTTGCCACTCAGGTGATTGCTACACCCTGAGTCAATGTAGAAGACTCTTTGATCTTCACTTTGCCTTTCACAAGTTGCATTCATTATCAATGTTGAATCCTCCTTCTGATCTGAAGCATAATTGTAGTAGGTATTATTGTATTGTTGACTTTGGAATCCTCTACTTGCATTTCTTCCAAAGTAACCCCTACTACCTCTACCTTTGAAATTACCTCTTTGATTTCTGCCACCTCTTCCTCTTGAATTAAAATTCTGATTATAGCCACCATTACTCTGATTATTATGCCAACAATCATTAGCTAAATGATTTGTCTTACCACAAATCCAGCAAGCTTTGACTCCATCTTTGTTATTCCTGCCTCTTCCTCTACCTTTGCCACCTCCTCTTCCTCTTAGGAAGTTGGCTTGACTAGTTGTGCCTTCATCTTCATTTACTTGTTGCTTCCCTTTGCTAATTTTCTTCTTATCCTTTGAGTACATTGCATGACCTCTACTCTTGTCACCTTCACCTTTGACATCCTGCTCAAATGTTAACATATGTCCTAGCAACTGATTTAAGTCAGGAGTAAAATGATCAAGTGATAATTCAGTAGACAAAGTGAATGGCTTCCATTTGTCATCACCTCTCAAACCTGTAAGGATTTGCCTTACCAATTTATCCTCCTCAATGTCTTCATCAACAGCTCCTAATGCATCTGCAATGTCCATTCTGGTTACATAATCTGAGATGGATTGAGAGGCCTTTTTCTTGAATGTGGTAAATTCTGCCCACAAGGATGCCTTCCTTGACTTTGTGGTGTTTTGGAAATGCTCCTCCAAAGCATTCCATATATCACTTGCACTTTCAAGACCTCTAATGTGAGGTAGCAAGTAGTCATTGACTGCCATATAGATAATGCTCCTAGCTTGAGCATCTCTCTTCATCCAATTCTTCAAATCTGATAATTCTTCCCTAGTTGGAACACTAGGATCTCTGAATTGAGGCTTTTCTTCTTCACCTGTAATATAACCTATCAAATCTTTGCTCATTAGATGAGCTTCCATCCTCATTGACCATGCTGGATAGTTCTCTCTATCCAACTTCTCTATTTGAAGAGAATCTCCCATCCTTTCTTCATGTGTGTAATGAATTCTTCAAACTTTATGAGTAATAGATGTACCTTTACTTCGAATGATACTCCTTTTGTCTTCCTTGGTGTTGTATGACCTCCTTCTCAAGCTTTGCTCTTTTGAACTTTCAGATGTTGAATTCTTTGTAGCTGCAGCAATCGGGATCCTCCTTTCCTCAATTTTGATGTTTCCTGCTCTGATACCACTGATGGAGAGTGTTAATCTCCAAAAGAACAAGTTATTCTTGTATTTAGAGCACCTCTATAACAAGAATAACTCAAATCTTCTCCAATTTTAGAAGATCAATACTCAATTATCAAGATTTTGAAAAATCTGTGAAGATGATGACTTTACAGAAAGTCTGCTGCACTTATCTTTCTCATTGACCTATCAATTGTGTAAAGTTTTTTATAAAACTTTGCACAAGGTGTCACCTATAGATTGTGCACCTTCTCCAAGTTGAATTACTCCAAAAGATTCAGTATAACTTGAGAAATGAACTCAACAAGTTACCTATGTCTAAAACTGTCACCCTGTAGAGTCGACTTTGACACCTTCAACTTCGAAGACATGGTTCTCCAAGACTAGAACCCGAATTCTTACTTGCTCAAAACTTTAAACTGTGGAAGGAGAACTGATCAAATCATTGACTTTGAGTTTTGCACCTGTTTCAGGAACTAGTGAACACTTCTTCACATACGAATGTTCCTACACATAATTCTCTCAACCTGATCACAATTGGAAGCTAAAAATTTTTACAGAGGTCAATCACCTATAGACTTAGACTTGTACAAAAGCATTTCACAAAAGATCTAGCACAGAAGGAGAAACTTCAGAAACATCGGGCGGAAATTTCTTTCATTTCTAGAGGACTTACAACTGAATGATGAGAAAGAGTTCAACTAACTTGTAAGATGTCTCATAACTCTTACAACTCTTGATTACTCTATTCTCATGCTCTCTCATACTTTCCCCGACATTTTCCATGGTATTTATAAGCACATATTTACAAACTTATGACTATT
>CM035412.1:194918885-194921385 GCA_020310875.1 Ceratopteris richardii
TCATGCAATGTACTCAAAGGACAAGAAGAAAGCTAACAAAGGAAAGCAACACTCAGGTGAAGATGAAGGCACAACTAGTCAAGCCAACTTCCTAAGAGGTAGAGGAGGTGGCAAAGGTAGAGAAAGAGGCAGGAATAACAAAGATGGAGCCAAAGCATGCTGGATTTGTGGTAAGACAAACCATTTAGCTAATGATTGTTGGCATAATAATCAAAGTAATGGAGGATACAATCAAAACTATAATTCAAGAGGAAGAGGTGGCAGAAATCAAAGAGGTAATTTCAGAGGTAGAGGTAGTAGGGGTTACTTTGGAAGAAATGCAGGTAGAGGTTTCCAAAGTCAACAATATAACAATACCTACTACAATTATGCTTCAGATCAGAAGGAAGATTCAACATTGATAATGAATGCAACTTGTGAAAGGCAGAATGAAGATCAAAGAGTTTTCTACATTGACTCAGGGTGTAGCAATCACCTGAGTGGTAATATAGCCTTAATGACTGATTTGGAGAATAAGGTATCTAATCATGTTGTTCAAACAGGTGACAACACAAAGCACAATGTGAAGTCAATTGGATCAGTGACGGCCAAGGATGGTAGCACCTTATTGAGTAAGGTCTTGTATGTTCCTACAATTCCTAAGAATTTAATAAGTGTAGGACAAATTGTGGAAAAAGGTTATGAAGTAAGGTTCACTAATGAAGGAGTGTTTGTGGAAGACCCTAGCAATGGGTATAAACAAATTGTTTCAGGGAAGAAAGAAGGAAGATTGTTCACATTGAAGATTCAAGGTAATGTTGGTCATGCCTTGTTCACTTATGGAGGACATAAGATCTCTGAGTTAGATCTTTGGCACAAGAGACTTGGACATTTCAATGAAAGAGGTATTAAAGACATGATTAATAATGGTTCAGTGCTTGGATTGCCTAATGTTGCAGGTCAACATATGACATACAGATGTGAGGCATGTCAATTAGGTAAGGCTCATAAGCAACCCTATTCCAAGCATGGGTTTATGTATTCAGAGAAACTTGAGTTGGTACACACAGATGTGTGGGGACCATCAAAGGACTTCAGTATCAATGGCTCAAGGTATTATGTGATTTATGTTGATGATGCTACCAGATGGATCACTATCTATGTGATCAAAGATAAGTCAGAAGTATTCAATACATTCAAACATTATCATATGTATGCAGAGAGAATTACAGGACATAAGTTGAAGAGACTAAGGTCAGATGGAGGGGGAGAGTATTTCTCTAATGAGTTCAGTGATTACTTGTGGAATGCAGGTATAAAAAGAGAGGTTACTTGCAGGTACTCTCCTCAACAAAATGGTGTAGCAGAAAGGAGGAATAGGACTCTTGTTGAGTTTGCAAGGTCCATGATGAAGGAGAAAAATTGCCCAAATTATTTGTGGGCTGAGGCTGTAAATACAGCTACTTATTTGGTTAATAGGCTACCTTGTAAAGCTTTGCAGGGTATGACACCTTATGAGGCATGGTGGGGTAAGAGACCTACACTAGAACATTGCAAAGTATTTGGATGTTTGGCCTATGCATATGTGCCATCACAATTAAGGCACAAATTGGAACCTAAAGCTGAAAAATATGTGTTTATTGGTTATGATGATAAGCAGATGGGATACAGGTTGTGGAATCCATCCGCAAAACATTTTCTTGTATCAAAGGATGTTACATTTGATGAGCAAGGTACTTGGTATGCAGGTACTATCAATATTAATACAGATGATGAAGAAATTGTGAGCCAAAGGAAAGGTAAATCAAAGGTTCAGATATTTGATGAGCAAGAGAATAATGAAGTGCAGGTTGAAGTGGAAAAGACACCAAGGTTTGATCCTGAATATGAAGAACCAGAAACCTCAAGAAGTGGAGAACTTAGGAGGTCTACAAGGAACAAATGGCAACCTACAAGGTATAGCTATGATACTTCATTCTTGACTACTAAGGATTATGCTTACATGATTAAAGCAGATGAAGACCCTTCTACATATGAAGAGGCAAAAGGTAAAGAGATTTGGGAAAAAGCTATGCAGGAAGAATATGATGCATTGATGGAGAATCAAACATGGGATTTGGTTCCAAAGCCAAATAGCCAGAAGATCATTGGATGTAAGTGGGTTTATAAGACAAAAAGATTTGCAGATGGAAGTGTGTCTAGGTACAAAGCTAGACTTGTTGTGAAAGGGTTTGCTCAGACATATGGTATTGATTATGATGAGACTTATAGTCCTGTGGCAAAGATGACAACCATCAGGACACTTATAGCAATTGCTGCATGCAAAGGTTGGAAATTATGTCAATTAGATGTGAAGAATGCTTTTTTGAATGGTTACATTTCAGATGAAGTTTTCATGGAGCAACCCCAAGGATTCAGAGATGGAAGATATCCAGATCATGTGTGTAAGCTCAAGAGAGCTTTATATGGCTTGAAACAGGCCCCAAGGGCATGGAACTATAGACTTGTAAAGTTCCTAAAA
>CM035412.1:194928885-194936385 GCA_020310875.1 Ceratopteris richardii
GCACATAAAAGTTCTTATAACAAATCAGGGTACAAGTATTCAAACATGCTTGAATTGGTTCATACAGATGTATGGGGTCCCTCAAGGGACTATAGCATAAATGGATCCAGATATTATGTGTTGTTTGTTGATGATGCAACCAGGTGGATTACTTTGTATGTAATCAAGGACAAATCAGAAGTCTTCAAGACATTCAAACATTTCCATGCTTATGCAGAAAGGATCACAGGACAAAAGTTAAGGAGGTTAAGATCAGATGGAGGGGGAGAGTATTTCTCAAAAGAGTTTGATGATTATTTGTGGAATGCAGGTATCAAAAGAGAAGTAACTTGCAGGTACTCCCCTCAACAGAATGGAGTAGCAGAAAGGAGGAATAGGACTCTTGTAGAGTTTGCAAGAGCCATGATGAAGGAAAAGAATTGTCCAAATTACTTATGGGCAGAAGCTATTAACACTGCAACATACCTTGTGAATAGGTTGCCTTGCAAAGCTTTGGATGGAGGAACCCCTTATGTGTTGGAGCAAACCAATCACAAATTGGTGATTATACAGGTCTTGGAGAATACTTATGGTCAGAATGAAGCAAAGGAAGAAGGTTGCAAAATAAAGAAGAAGTCAGAATGTTGTCTTGTACACATATGTACATTAGCATAGTCATAGATGACTTAGAACTTTTGTTCAGTGAGAATTATGTACAAATTATCTATAAATACCTTGAGAAAAGTCGGGGCATAGAGGAGAGAGCACATGAGAGCATATGTGACATTAATCAGAAGTCAAGAGATAGAGGAATGTGAAAATGTGTGAGCTCTCATTACTCAGTTGTAAATTTCTGAGTTAATGAAGAAATATTGCGCCCGATCTTTTCGTGTCTGCTCCTTCTGTGTTTGATCATTTGTGAAATCCTTTTGAGGATATCTAAGTTGTTAGTTGATGAGCCTGTGACCTGAATTTCAGAGTCCAATTGTGAACAGGCTAGGAGAATTATGAGTAGGAACATTCATATGTGTTGAATGTCTACAGTTCTCTGAAACAGGCGCAAAATTCGTGTTTAATCTTTTGGTCAGTGCTCACTCCATAGTTTAAAGTTTTGTGCAAGCAAGCACTTAATCTTTAAGTTGGAAGGTGATCTACTCATGGCTAAAAGCATTTGGCAAAACGGGTAAGATACTGTGAGAATCAAAGTTAAGAAGTTAGGGGTGTCAGAATCGACTTCTCAGAAGTATAGTTTCTGACATAGGTAACTTGAGAAGTTGATTTCTCAAGTTACACTTAATCTTTTGGAGTGATTCAACTTGGAATAGTTGCGCAAACTCTAAGAGATGATTCGTACAAAGTTTCATGGAAAACTTTACACATTTGATAAGTAAATGTAAGGAAATAGTGCAGCAGACTTTTCTGTGTATCAGCTTCTTCACAGATTTGTTCATCTTTTGAATATTAGAAGTTGATCATCTAAATGTATGAAGGTTTTGACTTATTCTTGGTATAGAGGTGCTCTAATCACAAGAATAAGTTGTTCTTTTGGAGATTAACATTCTCCATCAGTGGTATCAGAGCAGGAGACATCAATTTGAAGAAAAGGAGGATCCCGATTGCTGCAGATTCAAGAGATTCAACATTTGAAGGATCAAGAAGTGAAAGCTTGGAGCCAAAGCTCGAGGAGAAGACAAATTGACATCAAGAAAGGCAAAAGGAGTTCAATTCGAAGTAAAGGTACATACATTGTTTGTAAAGCTTGAAGATTTCAATACACAGGTGGATACAAGATGGGAGAAAGCTTGCAGATTGATAAGCTAGATAGGGAGAACTATCCAGCATGGTCCATGAGGATGGAAGCACACCTCATGAGCAAAGACCTTATAGCATTTATTACAGGAGATGAAGAAAAACCAGAATTTGCAGATCCAAGTATTCCTACTAGAGAGGAACTTGCAATGTTGAAGACTTGGATGAGAAAGGATGCTCAAGCAAGGAGCATCATTTACATGGCTGTAAATGATTACCTTCTACCTCACATCAGAGGTTTAGAAAGTGCTACAGATGTTTGGAATGCCTTGGAAGAGCATTTCCAAAATACAACTAAGTCAAGGAAGTCCTCACTATGGGCTGAGTTCACAACATTCAAGAAGAAGAGTTCACAATCAATTTCAGATTATGTGGCAAGGATGAAAGATATTGCAGATAGTTTGGGAGCAGTGGATGAAGATATTGAAGAGGAAAAGTTGGTAAGACAAATACTTACAGGTCTAAGAGGTGATGAGAAGTGGAAGCCTTTTATCTTGTCCATAGAATTGTCACTTGATCACTTTACTCCTGATCTTAATCAATTGCTAGGACACATGCTAACCTTTGAGCAGGATCTTAAAGGAGACAATGATAGAAGTACAAGTCAAGCTATGTACTCCAAAGACAAGAAAAAGAATGGCAAGGGAAAGCAATCAAATGAAGATGAAGGGAATTCAAATCAAGCCAACTTCACAAAAGGAAAGACAAATTTCAGAGGTAAAGGAAGAGGAGGTAAGAACAAAGATAATGCTAAAGCTTGTTGGATTTGTGGCAGAACAAATCATGTGGCAAATGATTGTTGGTATAACAATCAAAGTGGAGGATACAACAATCAGAATTATAGTCAAAGAGGTAGAGGAGGCAGAAACCAAAGAGGCAACTTCAGAGGAAGAGGTGGTAGGACATCATATGGTAGAGGAGGTGGAAGAAACTTCCAATCTCAGTCCTACAACAATAATTATTACAATTATGCATCAGATCAGAAGGATGACATGACTCTTATCCTGAATGCAACTCATGAATCAATGGGAGATGATCAAAGAGTGTTTTATATTGACTCAGGGTGCAGCAACCATCTGAGTGGGAACCTATCCTTGATGACTGATATGGAAGCAAGGGTGAATGGACATACAGTTCAAACAGGTGATAATACCAAACATAAAGTGGAGAGCATTGGATCAGTGAAAACAAAGAGTGGAAGTACACTTCTGAGCAAGGTACTTTATGTCCCTACTATTCCTAAAAATTTGATAAGTGTAGGGCAAATTGTGGAGAAAGGTTATGAAGTAAAATTCACAAATGATGGTGTCTATGTACAAGATCCAAATCAGGGATATAGAACCATAATTGCAGGTAAAAAGGAAGGAAGATTGTTCACTCTCAAGGTCCAAGGTAATGTGGGACATGCACTATTCACCTATGGAGGTCAAAAGGTATCTGAATTAGACCTATGGCATAAAAGGCTAGGTCATTTCAATGAGAGAGCTATAAAGGAAATGTCAAAGAATCAGGTGGTGCTTGGATTGCCAAACATTGAAGGGCAACATATGGTGTACAAGTGTGAAGCTTGTCAATTAGGTAAAGCACATAAAAGTTCTTATAACAAATCAGGATACAAGTATTCAAATATGCTTGAATTGGTTCATACAGATGTATGGGGTCCCTCAAGGGACTATAGCATAAATGGATCCAGATATTATGTGTTGTTTGTTGATGATGCAACCAGGTGGATTACTTTGTATGTAATCAAGGACAAATCAGAAGTCTTCAAGACATTCAAACATTTTCATGCTTATGCAGAAAGGATCACAGGACAAAAGCTAAAGAGGTTAAGATCAGATGGAGGGGGAGAGTATTTCTCAAAAGAGTTTGATGATTATTTGTGGAATGCAGGTATCAAAAGAGAAGTGACTTGCAGGTACTCCCCTCAACAGAATGGAGTAGCAGAAAGGAGGAATAGGACTCTTGTAGAATTTGCAAGAGCCATGATGAAGGAAAAGAATTGTCCAAATTACTTATGGGCAGAGGCTATTAACACTGCAACATACCTTGTGAATAGGTTGCCTTGCAAAGCTTTGGATGGAGGAACCCCTTATGAAGCATGGTGGGGTAAGAAGCCTAGTCTTGATCATTGTAAAGTATTTGGATGTATTGCATATGCTTATGTTCCTTCACAATTAAGACATAAGCTAGAACCAAAAGCAGAGAAGTATGTGTTTATTGGATATGATGATAGACAAATGGGTTACAGGTTGTGGAGTCCATCCACAAAGCAATTTCTTGTTACTAAAGATGTAACATTTGATGAGCAAAACATGTGGTATACAGGATCACCAAATGAGTATGCAGGTGTTGAAGAAATTCAAAGGAAAGGAAAGGCAAAGGTAAAAGTATGTGAAGAAATTGTTGATGAAGTTGACTCTAGATGTAGAGTGCAGGATCATGTAGAAGAAGGGCCAAGATTTGATCCAGAATCAAATGAGGCTGAAACATCAAGAAGTGCAGAAATCAGAAGATCTACAAGGGAAAGGAAAGAGCCTATAAGGTATAGCTATGATACATCTTTCCTAACAACAAGAGATTATGCTTACATTGTGAAAACAGAAGAAGACCCAATTACTTTTGAAGAAGCCAAAGGTAAACAGAATTGGGAGAAGGCAATGCAAGAAGAGTATGATGCTCTACTTGAAAATGAAACTTGGGAGTTAGTACCAAGACCAAAGAATCAGAAGGTCATTGGATGCAAGTGGGTATACAAAACAAAGAGGTTTGCAGATGGTAAGGTGTCTAGATATAAGGCTAGACTTGTGGTCAAAGGTTATGCCCAAACTTATGGGGTAGATTATGATGAGACCTTTAGTCCTGTTGCTAAGATGTCTACAATTAGGACATTGATTGCTATTGCTGCTTGCAAAGGATGGAAATTATCACAATTGGATGTGAAGAATGCATTTCTTAATGGTTACATTGCAGATGAAGTGTATATGGAGCAACCAGAAGGTTTCATGGAGTCAATTGGATCAGATTATGTGTGTAAGCTCAAGAGAGCTTTATATGGGTTGAAGCAAGCTCCAAGAGCTTGGAATTACAGATTGGTCAAGTTCTTGAATGAATGTGTTTTTCAAGCATCAAAGGCAGATAGTAGCTTGCTAGTGAAGGCAAGTGAAAATGGATATATTTACATGTGCATTTATGTTGATGATATTATTGTTACAGGAACAGATGCTCAAGGAATCAATGAACTCAAGAAGCAAATAGAGAAGGAGTTTAAGATAAGTGACTTGGGAAACTTATCTTATTTTCTAGGAATGCAGATTGTGTATACTCAACATGGAGTATATGTTTCACAAGAAAGATATTTGAAGAATCTTTTGATCAAGTTTAACATGGAAGAGTGCAAGACCTCAACCACTCCATTGGAGGTAAATCATAAGTTAAGCAGGTATGGAGGTGAAGAGTTCAATGACATGAAGAAATATCAGAGTTTGGTAGGTAGTCTAATCTATGCTACCTTGACAAGGCCAGATCTATCATATGCAGTAGGTGTGTTGTCACAATTTATGCATTGTCCAAAGAAGACTCATTGGATTGCAGCCCAAAGGGTACTCAGATATATCAAGGGAACCCTAAGTGAAGGTTTGTATTATGGTTTCACTTCTGACACAAGAATCAAAGTGTTTAGTGATGCAGATTGGGCAGGTGACTCAGATGATAGAAGGTCTACTCATGGATATCTATGTTATGTTGGAGACAAGTTAGTGTCTTGGTGTTCAAAGAAGCAACACACAGTTGCTTTATCATCCACAGAGGCTGAGTATAAGGGAATGGTAGAAGCTGCAAAAGAAGTCATATGGTTAAAGACCTTGATGAAAAGTTTTGAGATTGATCATAGTACTCCAATAATTTTTGGAGACAATATGAGTTCTTTGTATTTGGCAGCTAACCCTGTTTTTCATGCCAGGACCAAGCATATAGAGATACAGTATCATTTCTTGAGGGAAAAGGTACTTGATAAAGAGATTGAAGTGATGTACACTCCAACAAAAGAACAAGTGGCAGATATGATGACAAAAAGCTTGGATGGACCTAAGCTACAGAGATTCAAGGAGATGGCAGGAGTGAAGAAGAATGGAATAATCACAATTAGTGATTGAGGGGGAGCTGTTGGAGCAAACCAATCACAAATTGGTGATTATACAGGTCTTGGAGAATACTTATGGTCAGAATGAAGCAAAGGAAGAAGGTTGCAAAATAAAGAAGAAGTCAGAATGTTGTCTTGTACACATATGTACATTAGCATAGTCATAGATGACTTAGAACTTTTGTTCAGTGAGAATTATGTACAAATTATCTATAAATACCTTGAGAAAAGTCGGGGCATAGAGGAGAGAGCACATGAGAGCATATGTGACATTAATCAGAAGTCAAGAGATAGAGGAATGTGAAAATGTGTGAGCTCTCATTACTCAGTTGTAAATTTCTGAGTTAATGAAGAAATATTGCGCCCGATCTTTTCGTGTCTGCTCCTTCTGTGTTTGATCATTTGTGAAATCCTTTTGAGGATATCTAAGTTGTTAGTTGATGAGCCTGTGACCTGAATTTCAGAGTCCAATTGTGAACAGGCTAGGAGAATTATGAGTAGGAACATTCATATGTGTTGAATGTCTACAGTTCTCTGAAACAGGCGCAAAATTCGTGTTTAATCTTTTGGTCAGTGCTCACTCCATAGTTTAAAGTTTTGTGCAAGCAAGCACTTAATCTTTAAGTTGGAAGGTGATCTACTCGTGGCTAAAAGCATTTGGCAAAACGGGTAAGATACTGTGAGAATCAAAGTTAAGAAGTTAGGGGTGTCAGAATCGACTTCTCAGAAGTATAGTTTCTGACATAGGTAACTTGAGAAGTTGATTTCTCAAGTTACACTTAATCTTTTGGAGTGATTCAACTTGGAATAGTTGCGCAAACTCTAAGAGATGATTCGTACAAAGTTTCATGGAAAACTTTACACATTTGATAAGTAAATGTAAGGAAATAGTGCAGCAGACTTTTCTGTGTATCAGCTTCTTCACAGATTTGTTCATCTTTTGAATATTAGAAGTTGATCATCTAAATGTATGAAGGTTTTGACTTATTCTTGGTATAGAGGTGCTCTAATCACAAGAATAAGTTGTTCTTTTGGAGATTAACATTCTCCATCATTATGAAGCATGGTGGGGTAAGAAGCCTAGTCTTGATCATTGTAAAGTATTTGGATGTATTGCATATGCCTATGTTCCTTCACAATTAAGACATAAGCTAGAACCAAAAGCAGAGAAGTATGTGTTTATTGGATATGATGATAGACAGATGGGTTACAGGTTGTGGAGTCCATCCACAAAGCAATTTCTTGTTACTAAAGATGTAACATTTGATGAGCAAAACATATGGTATACAGGATCACCAAATGAGTATACAGGTGTTGAAGAAATTCAAAGGAAAGGAAAGGCAAAGGTAAAAGTATGTGAAGAAATTGTTGATGAAGTTGACTCTAGATGTAGAGTGCAGGATCATGTAGAAGAAGGGCCAAGATTTGATCCAGAATCAAATGAGGCTGAAACTTCAAGAAGTGCAGAAATCAGGAGATCTACAAGAGAAAGGAAAGAGCCTATAAGGTATAGTTATGATACATCTTTCCTAACAACAAAAGATTATGCCTACATTGTGAAAACAGAAGAA
>CM035412.1:194956385-195001385 GCA_020310875.1 Ceratopteris richardii
AACACTAGATCATTGTAAGGTGTTTGGATCAATTACATATGCTTATGTACCATCACAACTCAGACATAAGCTTGAACCAAAGGCTGAAAAATATGTGTTTATTGGGTATGATGAAAAGCAGATGGGTTATAGACTATGGAGTCCTCTAACCAAACAATTTATTGTTTCTAGAGATGTGACATTTGATGAATAGAAGAGTTGGTATGCAGATAAAGATTGTAACCTTGAAACATTTGAAGAAGAGGTAAGAAGAAGTGAAAGAGGTAAATCACATATGCAGGTAGATGGAGATGAAGATCATATGCAAGCAAGCACATCCAGAGTTGGATCATATAGAAGAAATGAAGATAAACCAAGATTTGATGAAGAAGTATATCCAGATACACATGAAGAGTGTGAACCAAGGAGATCAACCAGAATGAGGAAACAACCTACAGGGTATTCTTATGATACTTCTTATTTGACTCAGAAAAACTATGCTTACTTGATTAAGGAAGATGAAGAGCCTCAAAGCTATGATGAAGCAAAAGGTAAGAGACAATAGGAAGAAGCAATGAAGGAAGAGTTTGATGCACGTGAAGAAAATAAAACTTGGGAACTTGTTCCAAAACCTAATGATAAGAAAGTGATTGGAAATAAATGGGTTTACAAAATAAAGAAGCATGCAGATGGAAGAATAGCCAGATACAAAGCTAGATTGGTGGTTAAAGGCTATGCTCAAACTCATGGCATAGATTATGATGAGACATTCAGTCTTGTAGCAAAGATGTCAACCATAAGGACAATCATTGCTATTGCAGCATCAAAAGGATGGACATTGAGTCAACCGGATATAAAGAATGCATTTTTGAATGGATATATATCAGATGAAGTCTACATGGAGCAACCTCAAGGGTTTGTAGATTACAAGTTTCCAAATTATGTTTGCAGATTGAGAAGAGCACTTTATGGTTTGAAGCAAGCTCCAAGAGCTTGGAATTATAGACTTGTGAAGTATCTTAATGATCTTGGATATCAAAGTTCAAAGGCAGATGCAAGTTTACTTATCAAGATAGCAGATGAAGGTATGATCTACATTTGTATTTATGTAGATGACATTATAATTACAGGTACTTCGAATGAAGGAATCAAGGAGGTGAAGAGATTACTTGAGAAGGAATTTAAGATAAGGGATCTAGGAAAATTGTCATATTTTCTTGGAATGGAAATCACTTATGCAGAACATGGCATATATGTATCACAAGAAAGGTATCTTTTGAATCTTCTAAAGAAGTTTAATATGGAGAATTGCAGAGAGACATCAACACCACTAGAGGTTAATCATAAACTCAGCAAATATGATGGTGCAAAGTTCAAAGATATGAGGAAGTATCAATCTTTAGTGGGAAGCTTGATTTATGCTACACTAACAAGACCTAATCTTAGCTATGCAGTGGGAGTTCTTTCTCAGTTCATGCATTGTCCAAAGGATCCACATTGGATTGCAGTTCAAAGAGTTCTTAGATACATTAAAAGAACTTTGAAGGAAGGATTATATTATCCATTTACATCTGGTACAAGGCTGAGAGCATATAGTGACTCAAATTGGGCAGGAAGTCAAGATGATAGAAGGTCAACACATGGATATATGATATACATAGGAGATAAACTTGTGAGCTAGTGTTCAAAGAAGCAACATACAGTGGCCTTATCATCAACTGAAGCTGAGTACAAAGGACTTGTGGAAGCAACAAAAGAAGTGATATGGATGCAGACCTTGTTCAAAAGTTTGGATATTGATCAAGGTATACCTATCATACATGGAGATAATATGAGTTCATTGTATCTTGCAGCAAATCCGGTATTTCATGCAAGAACAAAGCACATAGAGATTCTATATCATTTCCTGAGAGAAAAGGTAATGGAGAAGGAGCTTGAAGTGGTATACACTTCCACAAAAGATCAGATTGCAGATATTATGACAAAGAGCTTGGATGGAGTGAAGACAAGTAGATTCAAAGAGATGGCAGGAATAAAAGAGAAGAAGATTACATGAAGAAGTCACAGCATGCTAATTAGTGATTGAGGGGGAGCTGTTGGGACTTCACTCACTAATTAGACATGAATTTATGAAGAGATATGAAGGAAGAAGAAAGACAAAGAGAAGTGAAGGCAAAGCACTCAGAAAACTAAGCCTAAGTGAAGGGATAAATTCACTCTTGTAATTTAGTGGAAAATTAAAGTCTAGTCTTGACATAGAACTTAAAAACTTACAAGTTTGAGTCTAGGAGTATGTAAACTATATGTATATCAGTTAATTTGAGTTGAAAAACATATAGAAAACTTAATTTTGTAATCCTTAAGTCAATAGAGAAAAAGTCGGGTTTTTCTGAGAGAGATGTTGAGGAGAAACTACTCAGTGTATGAGAGTTTTCCATGGCTATGAGCAAAATGAGGCCAAGCCATTTTGTATACATCCTCTCTAATAGTTAACACATGTTTGTGTAGAAGGATTTCTTCTAATTTCTCTTGTGTGTTGAATTCTAAGTGATTTCATATCAGTGTGTAAATTAGTTGACAGTTACGAGTTTTCTGGCGCACTTTTCCCTGATCTTGTTAAGGTCAGATCTCATAGTACAGTGTAAAGTTTTTCATGAGTGATAGCTCATTTTAAAGCTACTACCTTCAACTACAATTGGTCAAAAGATCTTTACAAAACGGGATGCATACTCAGAGAAATGATTCTAACAGTGAAGGTATGTCAAATCGATGAAGTCATTTTTTAGATTTCAGACATAGTGCAAATGTTGAAGTGAATTCAGAAGATTTTGAAGTTATTACTTAAAAGTCTTGCTTGATATGTGTTGCTTAACATTAGTAAGAACTTTTATTAGCAAAAGATCAAAAAAAATTGTACGAATCAATCTAATACAGATCAGATTTGAAGTTAGAAGAAAAGGCGTAGATTTTTGAAAAGTGAAATTTTTTATTTCACTAAGTTTGGTGGTAAAGTTTTCAAATTGAGAGTGTTACTAAGCTAATAATGATTAGAGAAGTGTTCTAATATCACTATTAGCTTAGTTCTTGTGGTGTTTCATACATCAACAGATATATGTATCTATATCTCTATGTATATATGTATGTATGTATGTATGTATGTATGTATGTATGTATGTATGTATGTATGTATGTATGTATGTATGTATGCATGCATGCATGTATGTATGTATGTATGCATGTATGTATGTATGTATGTATGTATGTATGTATGTATGTATGTATGTATGTATGTATGTATGTATGTATGTATGTATGTATGCAGTATTCCTAAACCAAGCCATCATCCTCTGGTCTTCCTCGACTCCCTCCCATCATCACACAAGAACTTGTAACCCCCAAGGGAATATGCACATCGAACAGAACTATTAGGTGAAGACCACTAGCTGAATACCCATAGATGTTTGAGGATAGCTTATGTTGGGTACTTTGTGCCAAAAGCATTTTGATTGTTGAGGGTTTCTCAACATTCCTATCTGAGCTCATAAGTGATAACAAGGAAGGGGGTCCTAGAATGCATTGATTCATTTAGTACTATTTTTCGTTTTTTCACTTTTCCCATCTCCCTTGTCCTGTGAGTTAGGGAGAGGCAGAAAGGAGCATCTGCTACTCGACCCACACATCATGCAGCCAAAAAATGCAAAAAATACAAAAACATAAACGTGGAGCTTATAGATGGATCATACGTCACCTTGCTTACTCTGGCATAACAATTATATATGACATGACTGAATAGTCGCAAACAAACCTCTCAAACTAAACTCCCCTATCCTACCTCTAAGTCCCTTCCTCGTCCGTAATGTAGCATGAGGACCTCAAAAATCCCTACTTTGTCTTGCTCACCACAAGTGATCAATGCTCTCCGAGCGGTGAGTCAGGCTCCACCTTAGGAGCCCCATCCTCCTTGCTTATCATCAACAAATCTGGCCAAACCCAAGTAGTGTCATGTGCGTCAATGGACATTTCTCTTGATTCATCAAAATGATAATACCTCTCTTCTGCCCATCCTACACACTCAAACAGATATCACCCAAACAAAAATCTCGAGAAGCTAATACCTATGCCTTGGTTAAGAAAACATACCAGCCAAAGAGCTTCCTCCACATCGTACTTGGTCTCGAAGTTCCCGGCATGGACATCCATACTAACAAATGCCTGATCCGAAAAGTATACCACCAAGCCATACAGATATATCTTAGCTCTCATGTCATCCATCTATCACCTAGCTTCTAGTAATCTCCTACACAACACAAAAAGTCTTTAGTTGTTCAAACTTCACGAGCTAGACGAGAGTAAACATAGATCATAGCTAATATATGCACACACATGCACACACACACACATATATATATATATATATATATATATATATATGCATGTGTGTGTGTGTGTGTTTGTGTATACGTGTTCTACCAAACCATTCCTCTTGGATCACATCTCATCTCTTTGCCCTGATGCTATTTGAAGTACAGTTTGACTCTGAGTGCGTTGACCTTCATCGGATCACATTCTCCGCCTACATCTTGTATCTTCAAGGAACCATTTGAGTTGACTTCCACCACCCTAAACGGTCCTGCCCATCTTGTTTGCAGCTTCCCCGAGAACTTGTAGTATTTGCTATTGTAGACTAACACCAGATCACCTTCTTGAATGGCATAGGTCCTGAGCTTCTTGTCGTGTCTATCCTTTCACCTTCTCTAAATAGCTTCCAAGCTCCACTCTACAATGAGTCTCTTCTCCTCTAACTTGACCAGTTGGATATATCTCTCCTTCAATGACTCCTCTTCTCCCAGCCTAGCCTCGATGGCCACTCTCAACATTGGGACTTCCTTTTTGATAGGAAAGATGGCTTCCTCGTTGTACACTAATGAGAATGGAGTGCTCTTAATGATCACTTGATAGGAATTTTGATACGCCCATGAAGCTTCTAAAAGTCCCTCATCCCAGTCTCACCTGTGAGCAGCCACTGTCTTTGTTAGAATCTATTCGAGAATCTTGTTGGTAACCTCCACTTGTCCATTCACCCTCAGATAATACGGAGTGCTTTTTTGGTGTTTGATCTTATACAGCTCCATTAATTCCTCGATCAGTTCCTTGAAAAAATGCATTCCTCTATCGCTCACTATCTCCAATGGGCATCTGAATCATGTGATAATTTGTTCATAGAAAAACTTGTCTACATCAATAGCTCGATGAGTCTTCAGAACTTTTGCTTCCACCCACTTGGTGACATAATCCATGTAGACCATGATATACCTATTATACAAAAAATCCCTTTTTTAGAAATCACATGTTCCAAGAGCAAGCCTTTTCATACTCCAAACATGCATTTTTCCAGATTCAACGTGATGCCTTTTTCAATGCTTCTTTTCATAATGGCTTTGATTCTTTTTGTCATATTTTCATAGTCTCCTTGGATGGAAAAGTCGTCGAGGAATATCTCCATCTAGTCCTGCAAATAATCTTGGTATGCTGCAGTCATCACTCTCTGAAATGTGGTTGGTGCATTGCATAGCCCAAATGGCATGATGTGGTATGTGTATGTACCCCACCTTGTGGTGGAAGTAGTTTTTGGCTGATCTTCTTCATAAATTTGGACCTGATTCTACCCGTTGAAGCTGTTCAGCAATGAGTATAATTATGACCAACCACTCTATCCAAGATTTGGCCCATAAATGGCAAAGGAAAGTAGTCCTTCTTTGTTTTCTCGTTCAACTTCCAATAGTAGTCCATGCAAATGTGAATTTTATTGTTGTTTTTTGAGACAACCACAATTGGTGATACTCATTCACTAAATGCAATGGGGTATAAGAATCCTGCTTCCAACAACTTGGTCAATTCCATTTTGATCAACTCGGAGTAGGCTGGATTCATCCACCTAAGCTGTGGACATATTAGCCTAGTCCCTTCTTCCAAGTCTATATAATGCTGACAAATCTAAGGATTGACCCCTCTCAGATCACTGTATGACCATGCAAAGGCCTTGCTGAAATTCTTGAGTACCGATTTGATGCTTTCCTGTACACCGTCTGGTAACTCTGATCCTACACTCAAGAACTTTTCTAGAAACACTTCCCACTTTTCTACATGGTCTTCTCTCGAATATCCCTCACCTATTGATGTCGATCTGATTGAAAAGTGCTCCCCAATCACGCGAGCATGGCTAGCGAGTAAATCATTGGATTTTTCTTTGTCGATTGGATCTAATCACTTCAACTCAGCCTTGGCGATTGCTTCTTGCACTTTAGACTTGCCTTTTGCTTCTATTTTTTATTCTTGATCTCTCTTTGGAGCTCCACCTCTAGCACTCTGATCTTTTCTCTCAGTTGTTTTATCTCCATTGGTGAAGCTACTTCAAGCTTTAACTCTTCCTCTGAAGTCCCCTTCTCCAGGGACTTGGTAGCTTTGCTTTCCTTTGCACCTATACTCATCATATAACAATCAAGTTCACTTGTACGTGTCAGCCATCCTAATAGTTCCTAGTCCGAGTCGTCCTTGTAAACTAGTGGGTCCATATACTTGCCCATCTTTACGTTTTGGAATTTGAACAATTGCAAATTAAATCCATCCTGTAGGAGATCTTTGCGAGTCTCCATATGAAAGGCAAATCATACCCACGCCATTTCTTGCTTGACCTTTTCCTTTGCTTTTCTCTCCATTTCTTTAGCTGTTGTCCACTTCTTGTCGATTGAGTTTGGAGACACTTGAATTTGTATGCAATCAGTCTTTGGCCCAATCATAATGAAACCTATGTTCCAGTCATGCACACATTCGGCTTGCACAAGCCATGCTTGCCCAAGAAAGATCGAGAAAGTGGCTTCTGAAGTTCTTGGTCAGACTATCTGTCTAGGTGTCCACATAGTTTGAGGACCCTACTGGACCCTTTCCTTTTCCATTGTCGATATCGGCTCTTCTTTTTGGACACTCATCATCAAAGTGGTCCTCCCCACTACAATACCTACACAGTGGGGTGTAGTCAACCGGTTTCTTCTCATTTGGGCATCTAGCTTGAGTATGTCCCAAGCCATGGCATCTCCAACACTGGATCGGACCAGCCCTTCTTTGGTCATGTGTGGCCCCTCTGGGATATCCTCCTCCCTGACCTTGAGCACCATACCCATAAATCTGTCTATTTTTCCATCGAGGTGTAGATGGAACACCTTGAGCAGGCAATCCCATGTAAGTATGTTCCCATGTATTTACGGTTTGTGTGGTCTGAATTTCATAATCTATTTTATGATGACATTGATCCTCTCTGTGATTTTTCCCACCACAAAAGGTGTAAAGCATCCTAGGTGGAGATCTATCCGCAAACACTCTCGAGACTGTAGGGCACTCCGAAGCCAAATGACCATAACCATGGCACTTCCCACACCATGTGTTAGACCTAATACCCAATTGGGGTTTGTGACCACCTCTTGCTTCACCGTGTATGTTTTCTTGGCTAATGTGGCAGATTTTATGGCTTGTGTGACCAACTCCAATATTGGTTTCTCGGTCAGCGTAGGCTTCATGTTGCCTGGCGTGCTACTGGTGGCTACAAAAGTCTGAGTGGTCAATGTAGGACTTCCTTG
This sequence comes from Ceratopteris richardii, assembly GCA_020310875.1. Classification (NCBI taxonomy): domain Eukaryota; kingdom Viridiplantae; phylum Streptophyta; class Polypodiopsida; order Polypodiales; family Pteridaceae; genus Ceratopteris; species Ceratopteris richardii. Next base: position 194,963,996 of record CM035412.1, read on the forward strand.
GCCAAGATCTTTCACAGGTATGCTCCCTGGTCCTCCCATTGGCTCATGCAAGAGCTCGATCCTCCTTTGCTGACATAATTGTACTTCTTCCCATAACCTCCCTTGTTCCTTAGGAGCCATTAAAGTAGCAGGTCGTGTAAGGCTGATATGCTGCTATGCAGTGGGATCCCTAAGCCCAACAATAAATCTTCTTTTCAAAGTCTCATCATTTGGGGCATTCACATCCATCTTTCTCACCAAGGTCTCCATCTTCTGAATGTAGTTGTCGATGCTCTCATTGACCCCTTGCCATAGATAGTCCATCTATTGAGCAAGTCTATCCTGGAAGCCTTGCCATCTAAATTTTGCAAAGAAGGAGTACTTGAGCATGCGATAAGTCCCTCGCTCTTGTGATGTCAAGTTTCCGTACCAATTGGCTACCTCATCATGGAGGGTAGCCGGAAAAATCTATCTATCTATCTATCTATCTATCTATCTATCTATCTATCTATCTATCTATCTATCTATCTATCTATCTATCTATCTATCTATCTATCTATCTATCTATCTATCTATCTATCTACCTATCTATCTATCTATCTATCTATCTATCTATCTATCTATCCATCTATCTATCTATCTATCTATCTATCTATCTATCTATCTATCTATCTATCTATCTATCTATCTATCTATCTATCTATCTATCTATCTATCTATCTATCCATCTATCTATCTATCTATCTATCTATCTATCTATCCATCTATCTATCTATCTATCTATCCATCTATCTATCTATCTATCTATCTATCTATCTATCTATCTATCTATCTATCTATCCATCTATCTATCTATCTATCTATCTATCCATCTATCTATCCATCTATCTATCTATCTATCTATCTATCTATCTATCTATCTATCTATCTATCTATCCATCTATCTATCTATCCATCCATCCATCCATCCATCCATCCATCCATCCATCCATCCATCTATCTATCCATTTATCTATCCATCTATCTATCTATCTATCTATCTATCTATCTATCTATCTATCTATCTATCTATCTATCTATCTATCTATCTATCTATCTATCTATCTATCTATCTATCTATTTATCTGTCTGTCTTTCTTCTATCTATCTATCTATCTATCTATCTATATATCTATCTATCTATCTATCTATCTATCTATCTATCTATCTATCTATCTATCTATCTATCTATCTATCTATCTATCTATCTATCTATCTATCTATCTATCTATCTATCTATCTATCTATCTATCTATCTATCTTCTATCTATCTATCTATCTTTCTATCTATCTATCTATCTATCTATCTATCTTTTGAATGATTTAACTTGGAGAAGGTGTGCAACCATTAGGCAACACCGTGTGCAAAGTTTTATAAAACAATTTACACATTTTATCAGTCAATGAGTGAATTATGTGTAGCAGACTTTCTGAGTACTAACTCTCTTCACAGTTTGTTCAAGATTTTTATAACTGAGTATTGATCTTCCAAATTGGTAAAGGATTTGAGTTTTTCTTGATATAGAGGTGCTCTAACATCAAGGATAACTTGTTCTTTTGGAGATTAACACTCTCCATTAGTGGTATCAGAGCAGGAATCATCGAAATTGAAGAAAGGAGGACCCCGACTACTACAGTTGTAAAGAATTCAACACTTGAAGGTTCAAAAGGTGAAAGCTTGAAAGGAAAGCTTGAGAAGAAGACCAGAAGTTATCAAGAAGATCAAAAGGAACTTCATTCGAAGTAAAGGTATACTTATTCCTCATAAAGCTTGAAGAAATTAATACACAGGTAAAGAAAGGATGGGAGATTCTCTTTAGATAGAGAAATTGGATAGAGAAAACTATCCAGCATGGTCAATGAGGATGGAAGCTCATTTAAAGAGCAGAGACTTGATAGGTTACGTTATAGGGGAAGAAGAAAAACCACAATTCAGAGATCCTAGTGTTCCAACTAGGGATGAACTCTCAGATTTGAAGACTTGGATGAAGAAGGATGCTCAAGCAAGGAGCATTATCTACATGGGAGTCAATGACTACTTGCTACCTCACATTAGAGGTCTTGAAAGTGCAAGTGATATATGGAATGCTTTGGAGGAGCATTTCCAAAACACTACAAAGTCAAGAAAGGCATCTTTATGGGCAGAGTTCACTACATTTATGAAGAAGGCCTCTCAATCCATCTCTGATTATGTAAGAAGGATGAAGGACATTCCAGATGCATTAGGAGCAGTTGATGAAGATATTGAAGAGGATAAATTGGTAAGGCAAATCCTCACAGGTTTGAGAGGTGATGAGAAATGGAAGCCATTCATTTTGTCTATTGAATTGTCACTAGACCATTTCACTCCTGATTTAAATAAGTTGCTAGGACACATGCTAGCTTTTGAGCAGGATGTCAAAGGTGAAGGTGATAAGAGTACAGGTCAAGCAATGTATTCAAAGGATAAGAAGAAGAATAGCAAAGGGAAGCAACAAGCAAATGAAGATGAAGGCACAACTAACAAAGCTAACTTCCTAAGAGGAAGAGGAGGTGGCAAAGGTAGAGGAAGAGGTAGAAACAATAAAGATGGATCCAAAGCTTGCTGGATTTGTGGTAAGACAAATCACTTATCTCATGATTGTTGGCATAATAATTGTTGATGTCGTTTGATGACATCGACGCAGCAAAAGCTTGTAAACTAAGCTGCGGAATATTGCCACGCCACAACAAGAACTAAGCTAGAGTGATGTTAGAACACCTCTATAATCATCAATAGCTTAGCAATCTTTCTGAAAACTGAAAACTTTATAACTGTGTTTAGTGAAGTCTGAAAATTCACTTTACAAAAAACTTTGCTTTTCCTTCAGGCTTCAATTTTGATCTGTTTTACTTCAATCATTACAATTCTTTATCTGCTTATTGTTAGATATACTTTCAGTTACTTTACTGTATCAAAACTGTGTTTTAAATTCACTGGAATCTCACCGAAACTTCACCGGACTATTACCGAACTGTCACCATAATCTTACCGTAATTATACTGGAATATTATCGAAATCAACTGCAATTCTGGTTGTAGTTACTTCAAATGTTTGTGATTGAAGTAAGAAAGTAATACCTGAGCTTCCTTCAGTGAATGAACTCTTATCTGAAGTTTGAGAAAAACTTCACCAGTTCTGGATGTCTTTATGATCAGACTTAGTACTGTGTGTACATGTCCCGTTTCACAAAACTCTTTTGATCAGTTTGTAGTTGAGACTACTAGCTTCAAGATAAGCTATCAGTCAAGAAAAACTTTACACTGAACTGGGAGATCTAACTTACAGAAGTACCGTAAAACGTGTACTGAGATAACTATAACTGTTAACTAGCTTTCAAAGTAACGTGAAATCACTTAGATTTCTTCACATAAGGATAATGCGCTTAGATCTTTCCACATAAGTATGTGTTTTCTATTAGAGAAGATGTGTACAGAATGGCTTGGCCTTACTTTGCTCATAGCCATGGAAAACTCTCCTATGCTGAGTAGTTTCTCCTTACCATCTCTCTCAGATGAATACCCGACATTTCAGGTTCTATTATTCATCTCTACATACGCACACTTGCGTCTACTATATCTCTCGTCTCTCTCTTCTTGTCTTCTCCTTCTCCTTCTCCTTCTCCTACCTAAGCACTCTCTCAACTCTCTTATATACATTTTTTATCCGAGGTTTCAAAACTCGTAATTCTAGAAGTTTCTATGCTGTATATTACAGGCGTGAATTTGTCCCTTCACTAAGGCTTTGATTTTTCTGAATGCTTTGTTTCTTCTTTTCTTTGTCTTTCTTTATCCTTCATACATCTTCAGTTCTTTATGTCTAATTAGTGAGTGAATCTCCAACAGCTCCCCCTCAATCACTAATTAGCTTTCTCTGATCTTTCATATATTCTTCTTTTCTTTTATTCTTGCCATATCTTTGAATTTGCTTGTCTTTACTCCATCCAAGCTCTTTGTCAGAATATCTGCAATCTGATCTTTCATAAGAGTGTATGTTGGAACACAACAATCACAAATTGATGATTGCAAAGAGAAGATCCTAGCGTTCCAACTAGGGAGGAACTTGCAAGTTTGAAGAATTGGATGAGCAAGGATGCTCAAGCTAGGAGCATCATTTACATGGCTGTAAATGGTTATCTTCTACCTCACATCAGAGGTTTAGAAAGTGCAACAGATGTGTGGAATGCTTTGGAAGAGCATTTCCAAAATACAACCAAGTCAAGGAAGTCTTCATTATGGGCAGAGTTTACAACCTTTAAGAAGAAGAGCTCACAATCAATTTCTGATTATGTGGCAAGAATTAAGGATATTGCAGATAGCTTGGGAGCAGTAGATGAAGACATTGAAGAGGATAAATTGGTAAGGCAAATACTTACAGGTCTGAGAGGAGATGAGAAGTGGAAGCCTTTCATATTGTCCATAGAATTGTCACTTGATCACTTTACTCCTGATCTTAATCATTTGCTAGGACACATGCTAACTTTTGAGCAGGACATTAAGGGAGATAATGACAGGAGTGCAAGTCAAGCCATGTACTCCAAGGGGGAAGGATGAATTTCAGAGGTAAAGGAAGAGGAGGTAAGAACAAAGATAATACTAAAGCTTGTTGGATTTGTGGCAGAACCAATCATTTGGCAAATGATTGTTGGTATAACAATCAAAATGGCGGAAGCAATAATCAGAGTTTTAATCAAAGAGGTAGAGGAGGCAGAAACCCAAGAGGCAACTTCAGAGGAAGAGGTGGTAGGACATCATATGCTAGAAGAGGTGGAAGAAGTTTTCAATCTCAGTCCTACAACAATAATTATTATAACTATGCATCAGATCAGAAGAATGATATGACTCTTATCTTAAATGCAACTCATGAAGCCGTAGGAGAAGATCAAAGGGTGTTTTATAATGACTCAGGATGTAGAAATCATCTGAGTGGCAATATGTCAGTGATGACTGATATGGAAACAAAGGTGAATGGACATATAGTTCAAACAGGTGACAACACTAAGCATAAGGTGGAAAGCATTGGATCAGTGAAGACAAAGAATGGAGCTACACTCTTGAGCAAGGTACTTTATGTTCCTACTATTCCTAAAAATTTGATAAGTGTAGGGCAAATTGTGGAAAAGGGATATGAAGTCACATTCACAAATGATGGTGTTTTTGTGCAAGATCCAAATCAGGGATATAGAAACATCATTGCAAGTAAAAAGGAAGGAAGGTTGTTTACTCTCAAAGTCCAAGGTAATGTGGGACATGCCTTATTTACTTATGGAAGTCAAAAGATGTCTGAGTTAGACCTATGGCATAAAAGGCTAGGTCATTTCAATGAGAGAGCCATAAAGGAAATGTCAAGGAATGATGTAGTGCTTGGCAACATATGGTGTACAAGTGTGAAGCTTGTCAATTAGGTAAAGCACACAAAAGTTCTTACAACAAATCACGATACAAGTATTCAAACATGCTTGAGTTAGTTCATACAGATGTGTGGGGTCCTTCAAGGGACTATATCATAAATGGATCCAGATATTATGTGTTGTTTGTTGATGATGAAACCAGATGGATTACTTTATATGTAATCAAGGACAAATCAGAAGTGTTCAAGACATTCAAGCATTATCATGCTTATGGAGAAAGGATTATAGGACAAAAGCTCAAGAGGTTGAGATCAGATGGAGGGGGAGAGTATTTCTCTAAAGAGTTTGATGATTATTTGTGGAATGCAGGTATAAAAAGAGAAGTAACTTGCAGGTTCTCTCCTCAACAAAATGGAGTTGCGAAAAGAAGAAATAGAACTCTTGTAGAGTTTGCAAGAGCAATGATGAAGGAAAAGAATTGTCCAAACTACTTATGGGTAGAAGCTATCAACACTGCAACATACCTTGTGAATAGGTTACCTTGTAAAGCTTTGGATGGAAGAACTCCTTATGAAGCATGGTGGGGTAAGAAACCTACTCTTGATCATTGTAAGGTATTTGGATGTTTAGCATATGCTTATGTTCCTTCACAATTCAGACATAAGCTAGAACCCAAAGCAGAGAAGTATGTGTTTATTGGGTATGATGATAGACAGATGGGTTACAGATTGTGGAGTCCATCCACAAAGCAATTTCGTGTTACCAAAGATGTCACATTTGATGAGCAAAGCACATGGTATACAGGGTCAATAAATGATTATGCAGGTGTTGAAGAAATACAAAGGAAAGGGAAGACAAAAGTAAGTGTGTATGAAGAAGATATTGCTGATGTTGATTATAAAAGTAAATTGCAGGACAATGTTGAAGATGGGCCAAGATTTGATCCAAAATCAAATGTGGCTGAAACTTCAAGAAGTGCAGAGGTCAAAAGATCCTTAAGAGAAAGGAAAGAGCCTATCAGGTATAGCTATGATACATCTTTCCTAACAACAAAAGATTATGCTTACATTGTGAAGACAGAAGAGGATCCAATCACATATGAAGAAGCTAAAGGTAAACAGAATTGGGAGAAGGCAATGCAAGAAGAGTATGATGCTCTACTTGAAAATGAAACATGGGAGTTAGTGCCAAGACCAAAGAATTAGAAGGTCATTGGATGTAAGTGGGTATATAAAACAAAAAGGTTTGCAGATGGTAAGGTGTCTAGATACAAGGCTAGACTTGTGGTCAAAGGTTATGCCCAAACCTATGGGGTAGATTATGATGAAACCTTTATTCATGTTGCTAAGATGTCTACAATTAGATCATTGATTGCTATTGTTGCTTGTAAAGGATGGAAGTTATCACAATAAGATGTGAAGAATGCATTTCTGAATGGATACGTTGCAGATGAAGTGTCAATGGAGCAACCAGAAGGCTTCATGGATTCAATTGGATCAGATTATGTGTGTAAGCTCAAGAGAGCTTTGTATGGGTTGAAGCAGGCTCCAAGAGCATGGAATTATAGGCTTGTTAAGTTCTTGAATGAATGTGGATTTCAAGCATCAAAGGCAGATAGTAGCTTGCTAGTGAAAGCAAGTGAAAATGGATACATATACATGTGTATTTATGTTGATGATATTATTGTCACAGGTATAGATGCTCAAAGATACAATGAACTTAAGAAACAAATAGCGAAGGAGTTTAAGATAAGTGATTGGGGAAACTTATCTTATTTCTTAGGAATGCAGATTGTATATACTCAACATGGAGTATATGTTACACAAGAGAGATACTTGAAGAATCTTCTGATCAAGTTCAACATGGAGGATTGCAAGTCTTCAAGCACATCATTAGAGGTAAATCATAAATTGAGCAGGTATGGAGGTGAAGAGTTTAATGACATGAAGAAATATCAGAGTTTGGTAGGTAGTTTAATCTATGCTACCTTGACAAGGCCAGATCTATCATATGCAATAGGTGTGTTATCACAATTTATGCATTGTCCAAAGAAGACTCATTGGATTGAAGCTCAAAGGGTACTCAGATATATCAAAGGAACTCTAAGTGAAGGTCTGTACTATGGATTTACTTCTGATACAAGAATCAAAGTGTTTAGTGATTGGGCAGGTGATTCAGATGATAGAAGGTCTACTCATGGGTATCTCTGTTATATTGGAGATAAATTAGTTTCTTGGTGCTCAAAGAAGCAACATACAGTTGCTTTGTCATCCACAGAAGCTGAGTATAAAGGAATGGTAGAGGCTGCAAAGGAAGTGATATGGTTAAAGACCTTGTTGAAGAGTTTTGGAACTGATCAGAGTACTCCAATTATTTTTGGAGACAATATGAGTTCATTGTATTTGGCAATTGTTGAAGCTCAAGGTCAAGGACAAGCATAATAAGTGCATCAAAGAAGTGGATACACAAGAAGAAAGAGAAAGTAGGGAGCTCCAAGCAGCACATGTCAAATTTTCATAAGAATCCCTATAAAAATAGTGATTTTCATCACTAAAAACCATTGTAAATATCGTTTTCTATTTTTGTAACTCCATTTTGTTCAACCCAAGGAGTCCTTGAGCTTGAGGAGTATTAGAAGTATCATCCTACCGATTTTCATAATTTTTAGACTTCAATTGAGCCCTCAAATAAGCCCTGGAACCTAATTTTTAACTAGGCCGGACACTAGGTCTGGAGAGGGCCAAAACTAGTCAAAAAACTATAAAAAGAGCTAGAGAGCTCATTTTTGGGGTTAGCTTGTTAGAGAATAGAGTTTTTATAAGAGAACTCTCTTGCAATCGAAGCTTTCCATTGTTCCTCTCTTTAATCTTACCTTGTGCGCGTGTGTGTGTATGTGTGTGCATGTTTGTGTGCTTTCACTCACGCACTTGTGCCTTCACTTGCTCGTGGTCATCATACCGGTCCTCACGTCTCCGCGGATTGACAAGTAAAGGAGGTGGTGCTTACGCTTGAGCTACACCAATTTTTTGTGCGTTGCCGGGGAGAGAGCTTCGAGGACGAGCATTGCGATGGTAAGATCGTAGATTTGCGACGTTGGAAGGTAAAAAAACTATCATTTTTGTTCATTTTCTGATTTTTCTTCTTCTTCTTCATCATCATCACCATCTCCATCTTCTTCCATCTTCATCTTCATAGAAATTTCTTGTTTTTTAGTGCATTTTCACCATTTTCATACCACTTTTCATGCATTATTGTGTGGGAAGAAGTTAGGAAGTGCAAGGGAGAGCAAGCGCCTGTGTTTTTTCATGATTTTCTACACATACGGAGCTCGCCATTGCTCGGCGCTCAAAAATTCGAAGTTCCCGCCAAAAAACACGATTCTGTGATGAAAATCGTGATTCTGTGAAAAATTCAAATTTTTTGAAAATCGGGATTTTATATTTCCCGCCTAAAAGCTTTCTGAAAGAAACACGATTCTGTGGTCATTCTCAGAATCGCGATTCTCTGGTTGCACTCAAAATCACGATTCTCTGAGATTCTCAAAAACACGATTCTGTGGTCATTCTCAGAATCGCGATTCTCTGGTTGTGCTCAGAATCGCGATTCTCTAAGTTTTTCAAAAACACAATTCTCTGGATGGGCTCAAAATCGCGATTCTCAAAAACACGATTCTCTGCTGGCAATCGTGATTCTCAAAAACACGATTCTCTGCTAACAATCGCGATTCTCAAAAACACAATTCTCTGCTGACAATCGCGATTCTCAAAAACACGATTCTCTGCTGGCAATCGCGATTCTCAAAAACATGATCCTCTAGTGATAATCGTGATTCTCAAAAACACGATTCTCTGCTGGCAATCGCGATTCTCAAAAATACGATTCTCTGCTGACAATTGTGATTCTCAAAAACACGATTCTCTGATTTCATAGCATCGCAATTCTCTTGGATTCATAGGATTGCAATTCTCTGATTTCATAGCATCACGATTCTCTTGGTTTCATAGGATCGCGATTCTCTGATTTCATAGCATCGCGATTCTCTGATTTCATAGCATCGCAATTCTCTGGTTTCACAGCATCACGATTCTCTTGATTTCACAAAATCGCGATTTTTTTCAAAAGGTCCTGTTTCTCTGTTTTGACCCCTAGGAGCCTGATTTGATATAACTTTTTCATCCAAAGTCTATTTTTTGAGCTCTATAGCTCATTGGAAAGCTCGTTTTGAATCCTACATGGCCTCAACTGTTTTTTATAAGAATAATGTGTTGATTTTTAGATAGGATAATTTGAAGTTGACCCTCAGGGGGGACTAGGGAACCAAGGGGACTCCAAAAGATTTTGAACCATACCAAGGGGAAATTTTGGAGTCTTAACCAAAGCTTATGAACCTGAGATCTGGTAGACACCTAGGCAAGGATAGACAAAGCATTAGATCTTCTCAGTCTAGTGTCAACCATACAGCTAAGTCTTGGGCACAGCAACTAAGTGGTTGTCCTTACGTACTAAAATCTGACACAAGTGACTCAGAAATGTCTTTTAGCCTGGGGAAACCTGTAGGTGGCTCAGGAACTGCCCATCTACAAACACCAGAAGGTCCCTATAAGACACAATTGGAATATATTCAGACCAACCGATAGGTGCTCGCATCTATGAGAATGGCTTGAGGCGATCAGTGGTCCAACTCAAAAATCCAGATCAACCCTTTGGACTTGAACACCCGGTGGTCAAGTTCGAAGAGGGTTCATACATTGATAAGGAAGGAACCATGTATGTGGTCACCAACCTACCAGATAGGACCGATGAGTTTGGAAATATCATTCATGAGAATGAGATAGGAGACCTAGAACAAGGAAATGTAGGACAAGGACCCCAGACGCCTAGAGGTAAGTCAATTTTGACCAGAGTGATCACTCTAGATTGGATCCCTCAAGACAACAAAAGCATAGAACTATTCTTGGATAGAGAAACAGAGGAAGACTTTTGGAGATTCAAGCCAGATCTACCTAGCCAATTGGGCATAGTCATCATCTATGAGTTCAAGGATCCTGAGATACCAGGCAAAATTGTCTACCTAGACAACACATCAGAGAAGATGTTCTTGGTGATAGAACATGATAGACATGCATATACTTGGAAGAGTGAATTGATTTTCCCTCCACCAAGATCCAATGTTTTCCATGGCCTCCAGAGAGTAGGATCATCCCAAGCTCATGAATCCCAGAGAGAAAGAACTAGAGAGAGACTTGAGGTAAGTTTTGCACACACTGTGGGCAGAAATAGAGCAGGATTTGAAAATGAAAGACCTGAAAGAGAGAGACATCAAGCACATAGGCAACAAAGAGATGAACCTGATTTTCCATTGCCTAGAACCCGAGAGCACACAAGAACCCTTAGACCCACTGAAGTGATCAAGGCAATGAAGAATTATTTTGACGGGTCAGGAGATCCTTATGATCATGTGGCTGAGTTCAAACAAGTGTTAAGAGCTGAATAGGTTGAGGATTTGTTCACCCAGTACGAGGCATTTGGTTTGACTCTTAAGGGCACTGCCTTGGCTTGGTTTCAACCACTGAGTAGTCGAAACTATCACGATATAGGTAAGCTGCTAGATGAACTCATTGTAGAATTTTCCAAGAGTGGTATCACGCATAACACATCATCTTTGTTTCAAGCAAACACCCCAAGAAACAGTGCGACTAGCAGGAAGAAGGTTCAGACAGTACCTAGAAAGATGCCCTACTCTAGAGTTACCCACACCAGCCAAACAAGTGGCTTTGTTCTTAGATGGCTTACTGAGCACAACGTTAAGATCATATGTGTACTTGAAAGAGCCTAGATCCATAGAAGAGTGTGTGCGGACCTGCATTGACATAGAAGACAACTTGGGTGAGGAGTTAGGACTATCCAAACTCTATAAAGAATCTGACAGTTCTACTAGTCATACCTCTAGAGCCTCCACTGAGATAGATGAAATAGCAGAGCAAGTTGCCAAGAAGCTAGGAGTTCAAAATAAACAAATACCAAGAGTCACCTCATTGAAGTGGTGTTATACTTGTGGAGGCGACCACATGGCTAATGTATGCCCATTGCACAACCAGAACATGAGAGAAAGGAATTCTCCATATTGCACTATTGAGAGAAAATACACAAACCATACGGCTCAAGATTGCCCCTACAATAGGCAGGCTGTTAGACAAACTTATCAGCAACCTTACCAACAAGGTAGGTATCAGAACCAATACCAACCGCCATATTATCGACCACAACAGCAATATCAGGCACAATATATGAAGTATTTCGTTGGCGATGCACCACACTGCACTCTCCTTCTCGAGAGCTCCACGATGATATGCTCGGAGTAGAAAACCGAGCTCCTGACGCCACACACAGTACTCCGCACACAGGTTGTAGAATACGCAGAAAACCGCAGTACACAGGGAGCACAAAGACAGACTTCTTAGGTCTTACAAATGCAGTCGAACTTACAGTCTGTGACTGACGAGGCCACTATATGTTTTATTAAAGAACATATACAAAGAAGTGTCCGGTGGCCATTTGGCCTTTCACATGGACACTAACGGTAACAATCTCCCACTAAAGGCCAATATGGCCAGAGTAACTATGGGAGAAAAAAGAAAGAATGATAAAGAATACCTGAGTGTAAGTATACAAACTATACCTCCCACCTGATGGGCATGTTACACAGTATACAAGTGACTACGTAAGATCAAGAATCAAGTAACCCCCATCAAGTGACAACAGTGTCGAAAGCTATCCTATGGTAGAGCTTTAGTCAAAGCATCTGCAGCATTATCTCGAGTGTGAACCTTCTCAAGAATAATGCTCTCAGTGGCTAAGCAATCTCTAATGAAGTGATACCTAACCTCAATGTGCTTGGTCTTTGCATGATAGACCGGATTCTTAGCCAAAGCAATGGCACTCTGACTATCACTGAGCAAGTGAGGTACATGCTGAGGCAAACCCATATCACAAGCAAGACGAGAAAGCCACAATGCTTCCTTACATGCCTCACTTGCTGCAACATACTCTGCTTCTGTGGTGGAAATAGCTGTACATTCTTGAAGACGAGATCTCCAAGAGATAGCACCTCCAGCAAAATGAAAAATGTACCCTGATGTAGACTTACGATTGTCTACACAACCAGCATAGTCAGAATCTGTGTAACCAATAATGGATGCTTTCCCTCTACCTAAGCATAGACACTTGTCCTTAGTGCCACTCAGATATCTCAAAATCATTTTGACCGCTTCCCAATGTTTCTTGCCAGGATTAGACATATATCTGCTCACAACTCCCACTGCAAATGCAATGTCTGGTCTCGTAGCTACCATAGCATACATGAGACTACCAACAGCAGACTGATAGGGAATTTTGGTCATGAATTCCTTTTCCTCATCTGATTTGGGGCAGTCATCCTTGCTCAATTTCACATATGTGGGTAAAGGTGTACTCAATGCCTTTCCACCCTGCATATTGAATCGATGAAGTACTTTGGATATGTACTCACTTTGAGACAAGTATATGCATCTTTTACTCCTATCACGAGTAATGCGCATGCCAAGAATATGTTTGGCATCCCCCAAATCCTTCATATCAAATGTCTGACTCAATTTCTTTTTGAGAATTGACAAATCATAAGAGGACTTCCCAGCAATCAACATATCATCGACGTAAAGTATCAAGCATATCAAGCTGCCATCAGAACATCTCTTTGTGTAGAGACAATGATCCTCATTGCTCCGAGAATAGCCTTGGGACTTCATAAAAGCATCAAACTTTTGGTACCATTGTCTAGGAGACTGTTTAAGTCCATACAAGCTCTTCTTGAGCTTACAAACTAGACTTTCCTTGCCAGGAACTACATAACCCTCTGATTGTTCCATATAGGTCTCATCTGTAAGATCTCCATGCAAGAAAGCTGTTTTCACATCCATTTGGACTAGCTCTAAGTCCTCCATTGCAAGGAATCCAAGCAACATGCGCAAAGTAGTCATCTTGACCTCTGGAGAGAAGATTTCCTCAAAATCAACACCATGTTGTTGCTTAAAACCCTTTGCAACAAGTCGTGCTTTATATTTTGGAGAAGCACTATCTGATGTGAATTTCAGCTTATATACCCATTTACATGGTAAAGCTTTCCTGCCCTTTGGCAAAGGTACTAAGTCCCAAGTACCATTCTTGTGAATAGAATCCAACTCACTCTTCATGGCATGCTCCCACTTGACATGATCCTCTGTCTGCATAGCCTCTTTGTAGCAAGAGGGCTCACCGGCATCTGTTAGCATAACAAAATCTAAACCTGGAACATATCTATCAGGTGGATATGAGACAGGTGCAGAACGTCTCAATGGTTGCTGAACAGGAACATGTGCAGACTGATCTGAATGGACATTCTCTTGAACATCCCTATGTGCAGCATTTTTATGCATGCTAACCGAAGGACTAGTATCCTCAAACACCACTCTTCTCACTTCAACCTCCTTAATCGGCTGTTTATGCATCTTAGACTCATTAAAAATGACATCACTACTTCTGATCACTGACCGTGTTTCAGGATCCCATAAGCGATATCCAAATTGTCCTTCTCGACCATATCCAAGAAAAATGCATTTCTTTGACTTATGGTCCAACTTCTGTCTAAGATTCTTGGGTATATGAACATATGCTTCACACCCAAAAACTCGAAGATGATCATAATATGGTGGTTTCCCTGTCCATAACTCTTGTGCCACTTTCAGACCTTTGGCAGTACTAGGTGAAAGGTTAATCACATGAACTGCAGTCAATACTGCTTCTGCCCAAAAACCTTGTGAGAGGTTTGCATGATGCAACATAGAGACTACTCTATCTTGAATAGTTCTATTCACCTCTCAGCTACACCATTTTGTACTGGGGTATAAGGAGCTGTAAACTCTCTACGAATCCCTCTACACTGACAGAAAAGGCTGAATTCATGTGAGGTATACTCACCCCCATTATCTGAACGTAAAGCCTTAAGCTTAGTTCCTTTTTCAGTCTCAACTGAAGCAAGCCATTTTCTGAAAGTAGGGAATACATCATCCTTCGATTTGATAGGATATACCCAGACTTTTCTAGTAGCATCATCTATGAAAGTGACAAAGTAAAGAGAACCACCTAAGGACCTAGTGGGCATAGGACCACACACATCTGTATGAACAAGATCTAAAGGCTGAATTGAAGAGTCAATGTGCGTTTTATGCACATTTCTGGTTTGCTTTCCATATTGACAATGCTCACAAAATGAAAAATCAGAGAAAGATAACACAGGTAAGTAGCCAGAACGAGAAAGATTTTCCATTCCACTACGAGATATATGGCCCAAACGACCATGCCAAATACAAGCCATAGGCTGTTCAGTAACAGCTAACAAGTGTTCTTTCTGTGATACAAATAAAGGGTAAAGTGAGCCAACTTTCCTTCCTTTTGCAATAACCATATTGCCCTTTGATATACGAAAGGACTGAGCATAGAAGACCACCTTGTAACCAAGGTCATCAAGTTGACCAACTGACATCAAACTGCGTGATAACTGAGGTACATGGCATACATTATGCATAGTAAATTTTGAACCGTCAATGAACTGCACAACCACATCTCCAATCCCCACAACATCACACTGGTAAGAGTCACCAAGTCTCACGGTACCAAGAGACTTTGCTGCATAATTAGAGAACCATTCTCTATGTGGTGTCACATGGAAAGAAGCACCAGAATCTAGCAGCCAGGTGTGGGAAAGAGAATCAGCCATAAGTGCCTCAGATGGCACAGTCCTATCAAGTGTCAACACATCAGCATCATCAGAAATAGCATTAATTTCTTCAATCTTCACAGTCGAAGTAGATGGTGCAGGTAACTGTTTAACATGCCCATCAACATTCTGTCCTTTACCTTTAGCATTCTTTAATGCATAACAATCTTTCTTCATGTGTCCTTTCTTATGACAATACTGGCATTCAATATCCCTCTTCCTTTATTTACTTCTGCTCTTTTTCCGTTGACCATTCTTTTCCTTGTTCTTGCTCCTGCCACGTTGTTGATTCTTTCCTTGGTAAGAATCACGAACATTATATGCATCTCCACTCTGAGTGCCAACCATAGATTTTCTACGAATCTCCTCACTCAAGAGTGCTCCACATATGTCATCATAGACGAGTTTACCACCTGGTGCACTATTGCTAATAGCTGTGCAAAATGTATCCCATGATGATGGCAGGGTGCATAATAGCAATACTGCTTTCATTTCATTGTCCATATCCATTTTCTGAGCTTGTAACTGGGAGAATATGGCATCAAACTCATTTAGATGAGCAGCAACACTATCTGTGTCCTTCATACGAAGGTCGTATAATTTTCTCATCAGATATACTTTATTTGATGCCGTCTCTTTTTCACATGTATTGCATAACTTCTTCCAAAGCTCCTCTGCACTTTCACAGTCTAATACTGTAAAGTAAACATTATCTGCTAGGTGCAAGCGAATGGTAGACCTGGCCATTTCATCTAACTCATCCCAATCATCTTCATCCATGTCAACAGGCTTCTTTGAAATCCCATTTACTGGCTTCCATTGCCTTCTTTGAATCAGCACATCTTTAATCTAATTCTTCCATAGAGCAAAGTTTGTGCCATCAAATTTTCGGATCTCAAAATGGTCTTTGCCCTGCAAGTTATAGCTCCTCGGAACGCTAGCACTAGACCTTGATCCACCGGATGTGCCTGAGACCTCTGATGCCATGATCGTAGAGAACTGAATAGAATGATAATGGAGCTAGAAGAGTGCAAACACCAACAAATAAGTGTATCAAGGAGTAAATCGACCACTATATAGTTGACTAAACCAGAAATCTGGAAAAATTTTGCCAGAGTATCCTCTGCAAAATTAGCATATGACCAGTGTCAAAGTATCATAAAACTGCAAGTACTGACATGTCTACCTGCATAGTGAATCACTGACTCCACTGCATATAATCAGTTACCCAATAGAAGCCAACTAGGCTTATCGAGCACCTATGAACAACTATCATACATCTCCTATGGCGAGGCTGGGTAAGTCTTCCACCTGCATCACCGAAGAGACCCCGACATCTGGGTGTCTCCCAGTTAAGAAAACCTCACCACGACCCTCTTTATCAAACGTAAAAGGCTTTATGCAAAGACCGTAACCGCTATATCAATGCCCACATGGACGTACATAAGCGGTATCCACAGAAGCGTACATGGTGTGTATGTGCTCAATATATGCAGTAAAATGACACTGAAAGGCTGAATACACAGCCCAAAAACTAGCCAATAACACCTACAAGTGTCTGTCAACTCTGATCTTTTAGGCTTTAAAAACCTGCATAAATTTGCAACGACTGCTCCCACCAAAACTGAAAACCCCTCGAGAAACCTGTAGTTTTACGAGTGTGGCTGAAAATACAGCCCCAAAGGTTGATATTTATTGTATGAGAAGTACAAGGAACACTCTTCTTGATGTTCTTGGACCTGTGTGAAGAGAGCTACGTGCGAAAGTACTCCGAAATGGCTCCAAAAACACCCCAAAATTGCTTTAGAAATAGGCTTTAAAAGCAAAAATGAAGCTTTGAGGGACCAAAACTTGTTCAAGGTAATGTCAACCTTAGTCTTTCCCCTTCTTCAAACACCACAAGAGTGTAGCTTAGTGGCAAGAGATTGCCACGGTTAAGCGAGCTCTGGGGGGAACAGTACTGGGATGGGTGACCTCCCGGGAAGTACCAGGAACCTCTATATTCCTTGATCGTTGAGGTCCTCCCTCGCGCGCAGCCAACGGCGCCAACGGTGACTTCGGTGACTCGGATGACAAGGTATGCCAAGGTCTATGCCTTGGTCGCCGCCTTGGTCGTAAGCCTTGCAAGTGTGTACTAACCTTAAAAAAGTTAATGCCGCTACGATCAGAGATAGTTATCCACTTCCAATCACGGAACACCTATTGGAGCGTGTTGCAGGCAAGGAAGTTTATAGCTTCCTTGATGGATTTTCAGGTTACAATCAAGTAGCCATTGCCCCAGAAGATGGGTTCTTCAATCATCACCATTGCGTGTAACTGTGCCTCTACCCTTGCTGAGTGGGTTGTCCCAAGTTCTTCTATCGTCTTCATCCATGTGAGAGTTGGAAGTTCGAAAGTCGTCTGGCCTTCAGCCGTGACGCGTCCGCCTGGGATGGGTTGGGGCTCATAGGCTTCTTCAAAAGTTTCCTCCACCGGAATAGTGACTGTTTCTTCCTCTGCTAATAGGTCCGGTGGGGAGTCTGGTCTGGGTGGTGCTTCATATACTTCTATCCGTGATTGAAGAGTAGATACCTGGGCCCGTAATGCGTTGAGTTCCTCTAGGATGTCAGGAGATGGGTCCGCAGGAGCTGGTAGTCCTTGTTGTATTTGTGCTCTTAACTGCAATATCTTGTTTTCATCTTTGAGTTTCTGAAACTCCTCATTCATGCTGTCGTACTCATCTAACAATCTGATATGATCATCTAACAACATTTTCATTGATTCTGAGGGCACAGCCTTAAAGCGACTAGGGCTTAATGGTTGGTCAGGTTGATCAAGGGCAGCTTCGAAATTTTCTCTGTTCTGCTCTTGTAAGCGCTGGTTTTCTTCTTTTGCTACTGCCAAGTGTCGTCTGAGTAAGCCCATGTTCTGTGTAAGCGTCGCATTGCGAATTGTCTAGGCCCTTAACTTTCTTCACTTTGGCTTCTTTGGTTTTCTCTTCACTTTCTAGTTCTAGTTTATGATATGCCTCTCGTAGCTCTTGATATCTGGTGTTTAGTGAGGCATTCTCGATGGTCAGTGAATTGAGCTACGATTGTAGATCATTCGTTGTCTTCTGCAGCTGCTGATAATTAGTTCCGAGAGATGTGAACTCATCTCTTACTTGAGTCATACACATGAACGTCTGTCAAAATGTTATGTCTAAGGTGGGTGATAATATTAATGGTGTGCTAAGTGAAGATGCAGTGGGTGTAGATGCAAAGGGAATGGGGAATGGGGGTGGGAAAGTGGATGTTGTGGTGATTGTGGAAAATTGTGATGTGCCTATGTATGGTTGTGCCATGAATGAAGTGAGTGGTGGTGCGGTGGGTGGTGAGATATCCATGTCGCTGGATGTGGTGTCCAGTGCGGTGACTGTGAATAATGGCGTGATCGTGGGTGCTTGTGTGGGTGTAAATACTGGATTTACAAAGGTTGAAGAGTAATTTACAGAGGGGTTTTCTAATGCTGCTTGGTGGAAAGGGAAAATTGGAAATATGGTGGGTCGGGGAGGTGATACAGGGGAGAAAGTCATCGGGGTTAGAAATGGAAATAGTGGTCTCGAGGGTGTAGGAAAGGAAGGGAAGGATGGAGGGGAAATTGGATTGTATTGAAAGGTGGATGTGCTAGGAGGTAGACTAGGTTGAGTGGGTGCGGGAATTGTGGGATGAATGGGAGTAAGGACGACTTCTGCTACTCCGCCGGAGAAGGAGGATGTTGTTCTAGGAGAAGGAGGGTGTATGGGGGAGACTGGATGGATGGGAGGTGAAGGAGGAGCGGTAGAGGTGGTAGGTACTTCAACAACTGTGGTGGTATGTAGAGCAGTAGTACGGGGTGGGGAGTCGATGATAATGGTGTCTTCTGCCAATGAGCCTTCACGGATGAGGCGCGCTTCTCGTGCCTATTCTGAAGATTGACCACCGGTGGGTACCCGAATATATTCACCCGGTTTGGTTAGTAGACGGATTCTACGAGGGTCATACTGCGGTAATGGTTTCCTCTGCAAATATCGTAAGGCTTCTGTGGATCCCACTGATTTGACAAGTTCTCGGAAGCCTCTGATGTATACTTCTTCGAATCCGCCTGAGACAAGTTCCTGTTCTATAAGTGCTTGACTCTCCTCCTCAGTCAATTTCTTACGTGCCCAAACTTTTTCCATCGTACGATACAACTTTTTGATGGCCAACGTATAAGCTGCTGCTTCAAAGGTTTCCTCTTCATGCGTACTGGTATCACCCTGGGTGTCCGTGTGCTGTCCTTGTTCATCTGTCTGCACATGTTCTTGGGAGTCATGAGTGCCTTGGTTGGCTTCGTCATCGCCTTCATCTTCATCGGTTTTCGTTCTTTCTTCCTCGGAACTAGACACTATTTGTCCTTGTGGTTGGTCTCGGGGCGTGGTCGGGTAGCTTGGCTGCTCATATTCTTGAGAAAAGATCTGACCTTCTAAAAACTGAAATTCATTGGAGAAAGCATCTTGCATTTCGAAATCAAACGTTGTATCTATGGGTTCCGCTTCCAAGTTAGGTATCAGAAAAGAAAAAGCTTCCGCACCAATAGTGGTGGGAACTTCTGTTGTAGTGGTGGTCGGTTCCTGAACTGATGTTGCCTGTGAGGTGACTGCACTGGTAGTGCCTTCCATTACAACTGGTCTTGATAATCGTATGCGAATAGGTTGTATCGTTGGAGTGGCTTCTGTCAGGGACTGCTCTGGAGAGGGTTGTGGTGAGGGTGATTCTGGCACTTGAAGGCAGGGGATAGTTCCTCTCATTCGCTTTCCTGCTCTTCCTTTGCTGGCCTTCCTAGCTTTCTTTGTTGTTCCCTTGAAGGCTTTCAGCTCCTCACTTGTCATTGCTCGCTCGATAGGTAAATCATAGGCCAAACACATATATACGATGCGCGTGAGAGCGCAACATCCATTGATGACCTTCTTTCCTTCCCATCTGTGTTGTGCTAAGTAGAGCTGATCAATGATCCAGCTTGCTAGATCAACTGTCTGGGGTCCAGTACATGCTAAATATAAACCAAACCATATGCGCTTGTGAGGCATTGTGAATCTGTCCTGAGCGGGGAAAGCAAAATGCTACATGCATATCCGCAGTGGTTTTGAAAGCTCAGGTGTGATCGCCGAAATCTCTTCCCACTTAGTAACGTCTCCACGTTTCATTGGCTCTGGAACCAGCCTTTCTCGTTCTGTTGGAGTGTGCGTACCATGGATCTTGATTGCAGCACGAATCAGATCTTTAGAAAGATAAAACCTCTTATATGGCGGATCATTTACAAACGACGGCAAGATGAATGTTCCTGGCAGACTTTGTTTTCCGAAGCCGTCAAAGTGGTGATTAAGTAAAAGCATCTCTAGAAGTCAAGTTTAGGCAAAGGGTCGTGGAAATACTCTGTAAACCCTGCTCTTGCCCAAACATGTGTTAGGTCTTCTGTGTTCTGTAGTCCTTCGAACTCTCTTGAGAAAAACTGATATTTGCCCCAGGTACGGTCATCAAAAGTCAAATTAGCCTCAAATATAAAATCAGCATCCGCCAATGGTCTTGCTAGCCCTTGAAACCAGTGAGAATTGCGATGAATCTTCTCAGTATAACCTCTAAGAGGATCGTCAATAGGCATGGGTCCTGGGAAACCTTGAAATTTTGGCGGTGGAGCCATTGGATGGGGCTCAGCAAGTAAATCACCAATAGTAGCCCTGGGTATACTGGTTCCAACTTCAGATGGCCCTTCTGCTTGCATGATGAATGGTGCGAATGCGTAGTAGATCTGCTACATAAGATTAACACATTAGTATGGAAATTAATCATGATCCCATTAAAGTGAGACCGTAATCCCTTTCCATAGCCGATGTGTAACCCGTGTAGCCAAGTGTTGTGATGTGATTGATGCAATGCTTCTTGCAGAACTAGTGCAGGTCTCTGGACACCTATATGTATTCAGATATTGCATGTAGTGCTTTGATGAGATGTTATTACAAGCGTTGTTGGGTTATAGTGTGTGGATTCGTACAAGGTTCAGTTGTGAATGATTTATTACAAGGATGGTGTTTAGTCGGGGTGGGAGTAATGTTAGATAATGGGATCAGAAAAGATGGCTGGATACGTTTCGGTATCCACTTCCTAAGAGTTCGTGTGCGGGTGATAGGCTTCTGTTGAGGAACAAAAGATGAGATCGGATTTGGTGGGGTTGAAGGGTGAAGAGATTTCTGAGGGTTATATATTACATGGCTAGAGGGTTGAGCTATAATACACTGTTTGGGTACCCAAATCTGCGTGGGTGTGGGTCGGTTTGTAAGGTACTTCTTGGCGATCCAAATTTGTCGAGTGTTCGTACTCGTAGAAGAAGGTCGAGTAGACTTTGAATACTGACTCTGCTTCTGCCTGGACTTCTTCGTATCAATGTCTACGTTGTTGAAATCAATCGGTGCTTTTTGTCCTTTTGGCACCCATATCTGTCTCGTGCCGCTTGCTTTGTGATACTGATATTGTTGCTTTCTTTGTGTCGTCTGATATTGTCGTCAGCCTAGGTTCCTTTGCCGTGGTTGACTCCTTTGTGGTTGAGGTTGAGAGGTCCGATGGACACTCTGCTTTGGAAAAGAAGGGAGGTCCAACACTTGCAAAACCTGCCCATTAGGAGGTGCTCCATTTTGTACTTTTAATCTAGGCCAGTCCGCAGTAAGTGTGGAAGGATGGGCACCGCAGGGTGTTTTGCCCATGTGGACACTGATGAAGTCCACCTGACCGCTGATGTAACCCTCCTGACCATTGATGGTGTCCATTTGACCAAGCGGTTGGGTGGTTGACCCTTCTAATTTGCAGGAAGCCCAAGGGAAAATCTCCTGACATCCTTCTGAGTGACAATTGTCCATAGCCAAGCCCCCATGGGTTGGTGTAGACGTAAGGTGACTGATCTGACCAAAGATCTTTCGGTCTTCCATCGCATGTTGTTCATAGGGTCTAGGGTCGCGTACTTCAGGCGAACAGCCGTTAGGGAAGTCAAGCGGTATAACTCGCTTCTGAACTAAGGTTCCAATCTGCAAGGAGCCTTGTCTAAGATTTAGGTCCACTGAGTGATCGTATAGCCAATCTTGGCCAAGGATTAGGGGTTCTATCAGGTCATCATCATGGCACACTAGTAGTTTCACTGTCAAGGTCACTTCGTTTATGAGAATAGGAAGGTCCACCTCACCCATGCAAGGGGTTTCCATGCCTCCTAGCCCTATGAAGTATGCCTCAATTTGCCGCATTTCTCTTCTAGAGTCCTTATAGTGGGACCATCTAATCGCACTAGTCGCAGCACCTGAATCAATTAAAGCCCTCAGCTCTTGGCAAGGGTTGCCGTGCTCTAGCCTAACTGTGATGAATGGTCTCCTGTCCACTATGCTAGGGTGTGTACTTGACTTTGCTTGACACATGGCCATGGGGTATCTGGGTGTTGTTTCCAGACGGTGATAATGTTCTCTCCCTAGTCCTTGTCTTCTTAACTTCATGCGCTTAATGCGTTCTATAGCTTCTACCTGAGCTTCTGCTCATATTCTATTTTCTTCCTCCTTACACTTCTTTGCTAACGTGAGTCGTCGAAGCATATCCTCAGTAAGAGGTTCCTGATATAACTTGACTCTACAACCACTAATGTAATTAGGCATTATGTCTCCTTCTAAGGTGGCTAATTGTACTGCTCCACTTGTTGAGAGTCTGTTAATGATCATAGGTCCATAACCTCGCTTCTCTAACTTCCGTGCGTGCTGTTTCAGCGTATATACTAGAACTAAATCTCCTTCTTTCAAGCCTTTATCTTTCACATGTGCATCAAAATATGCTTTCTGTCGCTTCTTAGCTGCGTATATTCCTGCTACTGCTTTCAACTTGGTTTCTCCTAATCATTCCAAGTCCATTATTCTTGCTGATAATTCATGGCCGGTCCACTGATGTTCTTGTGCAACCTTAAGGGTCGGTATCAAGAAGTCCAAAGGAAGCACAGCATTCTGACCAAAAACCATCTGAAAGGGTGCTGCATTGAGTACGGTCTTGTAGGCCACTCGATATGCCCAGAACAATGTGGTGTAACTGTTTGTCCCAATCTGAATGTTTGTTGTTCACGAGTTTCGTCAGTACGTTACAAAGGATCTTGTTAGTGCTTTCAGCCTGACCATTGGCCTGAGGATGATATGGTGCGGATTTCTTGTGAATCACCATAAAATCTTGTAACAAATATTCAATGACTTGGTTTAAAAAGTGAGTTCCTCGATCGCTCACTAACTCTATAGGCAATCCATATCTTGTAAAGACATTTTCAAATAAGAATTTTGCAGTCGTGTGTGCATCATTCTTTTTTGTGGCTTTTGCCTCTACCCATTTGGTAATATAATCTGTGGCAACAATAATGTATTCAGCATGAGTACCTTTTGCAGGGGGGTTAATGGGTCCTACAAAATCTATGCCCCACTTAGAAAATGCACGTCCGCCCATCATGGGTTTCAATGGCATTTCATCTCTGCGAGTAGGAAATTGAGTTCTTTTGCATACATCACATCTCTTAACATAGGTATGTGCATCCATGTGAAGAGTGGGCCACCATAATCCTGCAAAGAGGATGGCTTTGATTATCCTATCGGGTCCAAAATGACCTCCTGCAACACCTTGGTGTGCAGTCTCTAGTACGCGCAAATAATCGCTTTCATGAACACATTGTCTTAAATATCCATATCGTCCTCGTTTGTATAAATTATCGCCAATAAGTAAATAGTCTTGAGCTTCCTGCTCTAGACTTCGTTGTCGTGCTAAGGTCATTCCTTGAGGGAATGTTTTCGTCCTCAAGTACGTCACTAAGGGTTCACTCCATTCTGGTGTGAGAGACACGTGATATAACGTAGCATGTTCTACTGGTGGTCTTTCACAACAGACATGGCATTCTTTACACAACTTGTAGACATCTGCTTCCATAGAAGGCCAATATACTCCTAGTCTATGCAGAGTCTGCAACATACGATGTTTCGAGTGATGTTGCTTTAATGCACCTACATGTGCTAATTGCAATCAATTTGCATGTTCTGATTCATCTACACAACAAGCAAGAATCTTTTGATTATCTTGTTTATATATGCTTCCTTCTATTATTTGATATCTCTGAGACTTGGTAATCTCTCCTTCATTGATCCTTATCCTAGGATTCTTGGGTCCATATGTGAGAATAGGGACAATAGGCTTAGCCCATTCTGGTGGTATCTCAAGGTTAAACAAGTAGGCATCCGGTAATTCATCTGCTATCCCTTGAGGAGCTTCTCCTGTGGTTAATCTTGAAACGTGGTCAGCTCCAAGATGTGTCTTTCATTTCCTGACTACCACTTCAAAATCGTACTCCATGAGTAATAGAAACCAACGTATTAATCGTCCTGTGTTACATGGCTTGTTGACTAAGTATAATAGGGCTTGATGATCTATAAAGAACTTGAACTTGTTTTCCAACAAATAATGCCTGAATTTCTTTACCGCGTAGATCATCCCTAATCCTTCTCGTTCTGTAGTGGTGTAATTTCTTTCTGCTGCGTTCAATTGTCTGCTCGCGTAAGCTATGGGGAGATCTATATTACCTTCATTCATGGGTTGTGCTAACACACATCCTATGGCATAGTTGGATGCATCCACATGTACATGGAATGGCTTGCAATCCGGGGTTGTCAATATAGGTGCTGAGCACAAACGTCGTTTGAGTTCATTGAATGAATTTTCACACTCGTATGTCCATTCAAAATGGGTCAAAAGAGAGTACAATGGCTTAGCTATGATTGCATACATGTGTAAGAATCGTCTATAATAACCACAATGGCCCATAAATGCATGTACTTCTTTTACATTAGTTGGTCTAGGTAGAGATTCCATTCTTTGACACAATGTGTCGTAAAATTTTACCTTTGTCCGTAGAGATTCCATTCTTTGACACAATGTGTCGTAAAATTTTACCTTTGTCCATAGAGATTCCATTCTTTGACACAATGTGTCGTAAAATTTTACCTTGTCTGACCATGAAAACGCATTTTTCTGGGTTTAGACATACCTGATATTCTCGACATTTGTCAAATACTTGCCTTAATTCTGGGATATGAGTATGTCTTATATTCGAGTGTGCACATAGGTCATCGACATAAACTTCCAAATTCTTACGTAAGAATTCCTTAAAAACATGATACATGAGTCGATGGAAAGTAGCGGGTGCATTTGTTAAGCCAAATCGCATCACAAGAAATGCAAATATGCCCCATTCTGTGGCAAAAGCCGTCTTGTGTTGGTCTTCTGGAGCAATGGCTACTTGATTATAGCTTGAGAAACCATCAAGAAAGCTGTAAACTTCCTTGCCCGCAACTCTTTCCAATAAGTGTTCTATGATAGGAAGAGGATAACTGTCTCTAATTGTGGCGGCATTAACTTTTTTAAGGTTAATACACACACGCAATTTTCCATTCTTCTTGGGCACAACCACAATGGGGGATACCCATTCGGTATGCTCAATTTCGTAAATAAATCCTGCTTCTATCAAACGATCTATTTCTTCTTTAATCTTCGCAGCATAGTTATCATTGTACGTGTACGGTTTCTGTTTCATAGGTTTTGCATCTGGAGTCATAGGGATTCTATGAGAACATATATCTGGGTCTACTCCTTTCAAATCTTTGTAACTCCAAGCAAACACATCTCTATATTCACACAATAGGGCAACTAATTCTTCTTCTTCTTCTGTCGTCAAATCATGCCCTATGTATGTACATTTTTCTTCTTCTCCTTCTATGGCAACTATTATTTTTTTGGTTTTCTCTCGATTATCATATACTTCTCCAATGTCAGCTTTTTTGTTAGGCATTTGTACCATGATTCGTCTATCTTCTATTTCATATTTCTTGAAGTTCTTCGGAACTTCAAACAAAGATTCTTCTTCTTCTTCTGACATGGCTTCTTTCTTCTTTCTTTTCTTACCTTCACTTTTAACAGTCACTTGTGTGGCTAACCTTACCTCATTCATAACTTCTTCGTGTCTCTGTGGGTGAGTTTCTACTTTGTGGAAATATTCTTCTTCTGATGCAAAGGGTGAGTCCATAATAATTGACTCTAGATCAAAGTCACTTGCATCCTCAAATGCATCAGTGCTAGGTTCACATTCTTCAATAATAGAGTCACACATGATTGGCTCTATCATAAAAACTGAGATGTCATAGCCATCCTCGTCATAGTGGGGTGTCCGTTGTTCTTCATTGATGGCTACATCCATGGTTGCTAGGATTTCTGCCCAACCATGGGGTTCGAATTCTTGATCTGGAAATACTACAGGTGTGTACGCTGGGACTTGAAGAGTTCGTGGATGTTGTTCTGCACCTAAGGTCCTTGCTTCTAACCGTTCTTCCTCTTGTTTTGCCACTTTACACATCCATAGATGAGTGTCCTCGTGCAACCATGAGGGGTCCGTCTCTAATGAGTGTACTGATTCTGTTTCGACTGGTGTCTTATGGATGGTGTTCCATTGTATTGGGGGTACGTCTCGATGTGAATAGTCTTTAAGATTGACTTTGGTAGTCACACCTAAATGTTGCAAGTACAAAGAATTAGTTCCTCAATCTTGTACAATTTGCAACTGACACATGAATGGTCGTCCTAATATCATCTCATAAGCGTGATTTTTCACAAATTCACAAATGGCAAAGGTATGCTCAAATTCTACACCAAACGTGGTGAGAGATATGCCTTCTAGTAAGCCTAATGGTTTTTCTATATGTCCGTCAGCCATTTGTAGCTTCATCCTGGTAGGTCTTAATGCTAGCTTACCCCAACGTTTCCATAAAGCAGTGGTAGTTATGGCTACTCCGGCTCCTGAATCTAGTATGGCTTATGTGGTGTAGCCCTGATGGGTTATTGGAAGATACGTGTTACCTTCCTCTCCTTCGCTTACATCTCCGATCTTTTCTACTGGTATCTCTGGTACCTTCTTATGTGTTCCTATCTATGAGGGAGTAGTAGCAAGCTCAAGGAATTGATTTGCTACGTGCTTCCACAGTTCTGGTTTAACCTTCAACAATTCCTCAAGCGTGAGGTGACACTGAACTTTAGCATTCTTGACCACTTCCCTGTTTCTAGGGATCACTGATTCTTCATTCCTCACTATTATCGTGGGTGCTCTCATGCTAATAGACTTGTCTTCCCAAGGTCCTGTGAACTGAGGTAATTCTTGTAAAGAGTTAGATTCAAATCATGTGTGTTCACTCAGTTGCTCTTCCTCTACATCATCGTAAATAGAGGGGATATCTTGGGGAAATTGCTCCTGCAAGTCATCTATTTCTTGAATAGGAGGATGGGTTCCTTGTTCTTTTCTCCACTTCTCTTCTTGGATTTCTCTCAGAAATTCGTGTGAGTACCTATGTATGGAAGATAGGTTGTCTTGACTTTCTGTATTGGGTACTTGAGACAAGGATGGTGCATTCCTTTCCTGTGTCTCTGAGGCAATAGGGTTCCTATGCTGATCCTTTTTCTCTTTGCTATCAATCAAGTATTCTAGCCTCTCCATCAGTCCTTGAAAGTGTAATTCTGGTTTTGCCATGTTATTCCAATTTAGATATCTAGAGGCTTCAAACATAGCTTGCACTAGCTCTACCATCTTCATGCAAAGTTTAGTTCTCTCGATTTCTAGATCAGCTCGAGGGTAGTTTTTACTCATTTCAGCTACTTGAGGTCCTTCTTTTAATCTTGCTTGATACGCACGAAACATCATGTCTAGATCTTCTGGTATGGGTTCCACTAAAACTGATCCTGATTTCTGAGCTAGGTTCTCTTGATTCAATTCATGTGAAGTCAATTCTAGAATTTTGGCTCTA
Organism: Ceratopteris richardii; assembly: GCA_020310875.1. Taxonomy (NCBI): domain Eukaryota; kingdom Viridiplantae; phylum Streptophyta; class Polypodiopsida; order Polypodiales; family Pteridaceae; genus Ceratopteris; species Ceratopteris richardii. The sequence goes on from CM035412.1 coordinate 194,992,044, forward strand.
GATTCCTTCAAACTTCCTTCCAACTGAGTTATCCTTTTACTCCATTTTCTCTTAATCCTTTCTCTGGAATCTTTCCAAGATTTCGTCTTTTTATTGCTAGATTTTCCAACTTCACTAGTTCCGGCTATTTTCTCTTGACTAAGCTATTGATTCTGTAGGAGCGCCTGGGCTCTTGTTATAGCTTGGATAGGTACGTATGTAGGGTTGGATCCATCCGCGTTGTTTACAATACCTATCACGTTGATCGGTGTCACATTTGAAGCATTAGCAGGGTTCTTAGGACAATTTTTTATGATGTGCTCTTTACCACAATCGGCACAAAAGCCTTGTATGTTATAGTATTGTGATTGTCCTGCTATCGGAGGATGTGGAAATCTTTTATGAAATGATCTCCTTGGCACCTAAAGCATGGTCCTCTAGGGCCTTGTGGTCTTTGTTGTCTTAATTGGGGCCGCGGATTCGGGTTTCTGTACATCACATTAGCATAGTCAGGCTCCCAACTAGGTTCCACTGGTGGACTATCATATTGATATGTCTCTACGTGTTCTGGTGACTCTGTGTAATACGCGGGTGGACTATCTACATGAGTAGAGTCAAAACTGTTTGAGTTTGGATCACTGTCAATAATTAGGGGTGAAACGGGAACTAAAGCTCTATTGAGATTCTCTTCTGCAGCAGTGTATTTCATTGAGATGACATTAGCTGGTGGGGGTGGCTGCTGAGCTAAAACAGGTTGAGGTCTTTGTTGAGCTTGATATGGATAATTTTGAGGAGGCCTATAGTAATGAGGCTGAGTATTGTATTGGCCTTGATACCTACCTGGCTGCGGGTATGCTTGCGGGTAGTTCTGTCTCACTGTTTGTTTGTTGTATGGGCAGTCCTTAGCCGTGTGATTTGTGTATCTTCTCTCAATAGTGCAGTACTGGCCACTAGGGTTGGCTTGCGGTTGTGTTGCATTGGGACACACATTTGCCATATGATCACCACCACAGGTGTAACAACGCTTGTTTGTTGTTAACCTAGGCATCTGTTTACTAGAAACTCCTAGTTTCTGGGCCACTTTTTCTGCTAGGTCTTCTATCGAGCTGGACAATTTTGTGGGTGCTAGAGATGAACAGTCTGAGTCCTTATAGACCTTTGAGAGTTCCAACTCATCTCCTAAGTTGTCCTCAATGTCTATGCAAATTCTTACACACTGCTCTAGCGTTCTGGGTTCCTTCAAGTATACATAGGAGCGTAGTTTAGAGCTCAACAAGCCGTCTAGAAACAATGACACTTGTTTGGCTTGTGAGGGTAGCTCTTGCATAGGACATCTTTCAACATATTGTCTGAACCTACGTCCTGCAAGTCTAACTGTTTCCTGAGGGGTCTGTTTGAAGCTATGAATCAACGAAGACATATCATGGCTGATTCCACTTTTAGAGAATTCAGTGATGAATGACTCTAAAAAGTGATGAATATCCCTAAATTGCCTTTGTTGCAATGGTTGGAACCAAGTTAAAGTTGTATTCTTTAACGTTAGTCCAAAAGCATTGTATTGCGTGAACATGTCTTCTACTTGCTCTGCTCTGAGCACTTGCTTAAATTCCGCAACATGGTCATAGGGATCTCTAGTCCCATCAAAATAGTTTTTCATGAACTTTACTAATTGAGTGGGTCTTAGTATTCTTGCGTGTTCACGTGGTCTAGGTAGAGGAAAATCATCTCTATCACCTAGTATTCCATGTTCCCTTTGTCTATCCGCTCTATTAGTGTCCGTGGTTGTTCTATCTCTCCCTATGGGATGATTGAAACTTACTTCAGGTCTATCTTTGTTTTTCTCTCTTTGATTACCATGGGCTGAGGATGTCCCTGCCCCTTGTTGGCTCGCGTTTACATTTGTTCATGATGGAGGGAATACCATCTCGCCTCTCCATGTGTATGTGTTTCTAGCGTGGTCTGGCATCACACTCTTTCTGAAGTTTCATCCAGGTATACAACCTTTCCAGGTGTATCCGGGTCCTTAAATTCATAGATTATGATGGAACCTACCTCACTAGGTTGTTCCGTTCTGTATCTCCAAAATGCTTCGTCAGTTTCTTTATTTACAAACAACTCTATGCTTCTGTTATCCTGAGGGGTCCAATCTAGAACTAGTACTCTTGTCAGTACAGATTTCCCTCTAGCTGTTCTAGGTTCTTCTAATGTTTCTTTTCCTTGGGATTTAGTTTCTGTCTCTAACTAAATTACGCCAAACTCATTGGTATTGTTTGGCTGAGTACTTAAGATGTACATCGTTCCTTCTTTGTCTATGTAAGCGTCTCTCTCAAATTTCACCACTGGACGTTCCAATCCAATGGGTTGATCAGGGTTGTGCATTTGCACCACTTGTCTTTGCAAACCATCTTCATAGATGCGAGCACCTAAGCAATTGGTTTGGAGAAATTCTAACTAAGTTCTTTAGGGTCCTTCAGGTCTTTCCAAATATGCTACATTTGACCCTCCTTCTGGTCTTTCCGTGTTAAATGCCATTTCTGATTCACTCGTATCTGAGCTCTCGTAGGGATAATTACTATTCAATTGTTGAGCCCACGATCGTGCAGTAGTGCCTATGCTTGCTTCTGATGATCTAAGGCTTCGCCGGTCTAACTTACCTATGTGTTTGCCCGATCTAAGGTTCATGAATTTACTTCTTTGCACACTCAATACACGCTTAGATCGTCAATGGTTCTTTGTTCCTTCTTTCTTGATTCTTTTTAAATGTCTTTAAGTTCTTGTCTTGTCTTACTGTAAGCGTCAGGAATCGATTTTCTGTTATATTTTTGAGGTCTCGTTCCGTCAGACTTAAGTTCTTTTCTTTAGGTTTTTGTATCACACACCTTTACTTTAGTCTTGGACTTGAAAAATTTAAGTCTCTTTCACTTGAGGCGTTCCTATCGTCGTTAATCCACAATGCTACCGTTTAGCCTAAGCTAATAATTGACTGAGGGGGTTGAGTAATCTTCCAACCTCAAGTCAGCTTTTCTGGTTGCTCTGATGCCCAAGAAGCTGAACTTCCCAAGCCCTGCGTTCTTCACTGCCTTGCCTTGATTGCCCTTGCTTGACCTTGCTAGACCTCCCAAAATTCAATGTTTAGACCAATTCACAATGGATGATCAAGCACCTGAATATATACACCTTTTAAGTCCCTTAACCTTTTGCCCAAAATTTCAATGATTGCCCCCTGGCTTTCTAGTCCCAAACTAGGTCAACCTCAAATTATCAAGAGCTTTCTAACGAGCTATAAAGCTCAAAAAATGGACTTCAGATGAAAAAGATATGAGCGTTCAGGCTCTCGGGGGTAAAAATTGACAAACAGGTTTTTTTGCAAATATGAGCTAAGGGGTCTCCTATGAGTCTAATCACCCAAAAACTTGCCAAAAATAGCCCCAAAATTGGTCAAAAAATCAAACCCTAAAATTTGCGTTTGGGGTGGACAATCACGATGGTCTGAGATAATTGCGATAGTCTGGGACCGTCGCGATGGTCCAGGTGAACCGTCGCGATGGCGTGGCACAATCGCGATGGTCCGAAGGTGCGAACTGTCGCGATGGTCAAAAAGTGGATGATCGCGATGGCGTGAATGTGAACTGTCGCGATGGTGTGGATGAACCGTCGCGATGGTCCAATCGGCGAGCAATCGCGATGGCGTAGGTCAACGGTCAATGGGACAATCGCAATGGCGTGAGCCCGTCACGATGGTCACAAAGCATGATGGTGTGAGCCAATCGCGATGGTTCAAATGTCGAGGCGTCGCGATGGTCTGAGGGTATCGTCGCGATGGTCTAGCTTGCCACGTGGCAGCATCGGCGTGATGGCATGGGCCAATCGCGATGGCGTGGGGTCGACAGGATCGTCGCGATGGTCCAAGTGAACCGTCGCGATGGCTCAAGTGAGCCGTCGCGATGGTCCGGCCGAGCCGTCGCGATGGCGTAAGCCAATCGCGATGGTGTGACACAATCGCGATGGTCTGAGCCAATCGCGATGGTCCACCAAAGTATGAATTTTGCAAATGCATTTGTGGATGCGTGTATGCGCGTGTGTCGCCTACCTCGTGGTGAACTCGCTTACCAAAAATTCCGAAGCTGGCAGACCATCGCGATGGTCTGACACCTACAACAGATCTCTGACAGAAAGTGAAATTTTATCTTTTTGCAGCCTTCCTGATGCTCTGGAGTATTGTACCTGCAAGAAAACTCAAAAACACAGTAGCACATGCAAGCACAAAAGCTATCTCTCTCTCTCGCACATGCACAAATGAGGGGAAATGAGGAGAATGGGTGGATATGGTGAATTTTCTGATTTTTTTGGAGATGAAGATGATGATTTCGGTGATGAAGATGGAGTGTGGGGGAGGTGACAAACACTAAAAACTAAGTAAAAACAACAACAAAAAATGAAATTTTTACCTTCCAACGCCACTTCTTGCTATACTCTTACCATCACACATTCGTTCTAGACTCGATCCCCGGCAACGGCGTCAAATTTGGTGTTGCTCTAGCACAATGGTGAGAACCACGTTAAGAAGCTCCACCTCCTTAATGTCAATCCGCGGAAGAGGTAGGAGTGATATGAAGATCGTGAATGTGAGATGAAGTGAGAGTGAAGGTGAGAAGCATAGAGATGCACACACACATACACACACACTACGAAGAGACAAGCAAGACACAATGGAAGGTGAGAAATCAACTCTATTACTCAAGAACACTCTTACAAACTCAAAATAGCTCTAAGCTCTTCTCTACTCAAACAAGCTAACCTCAAAAATGAGCTCTCTAGCTCTTTTTATAGTTTTTAGACTAGTTTTGACCGGTTTCACATCTAGTGATCGGCATAGTTAAAAAATAGATCATAGATGCTATTTGGAAGGGTAAATGGTGTCTAAAATTAACCAAAATTGGTACACTCATTCTACCTAAGCTCTTCAAGCTCGAGGACTCCTCGGCTTGCACAAAATGGAGCTATAAATTACAAAAAGGGTTTTTTCTATGTTACAATAGTGATGAAAATCACTGTTGGAGGTTTTGAAGAATATTTATAAAACATAAATCTTTGAAAAATTGATTCGATTGACTCCCTGCTCTGTCTTTACATGCTTCCATGTCTTCTGTGCCTCTGGCTACTGCCAACACTTGTATACATATGTACATTACTTTGTAGTTAGCTCACATATATCTTTTGTATGGTCATAAGCTTGTACATATATGCCTATATATACAAGTAAAAACTCGGGGAAAATATGAGAGAGATGAGAAAGCATGAGATGAAATGATTTAGAAGTTAGAATGGTCATTTTAGACACATGAGAAAGTGAGGAATATCTCTCTCATCATTCAGATGTAAGTTTTTTCAGAAATGAAGAAATGTTGCATCTGATATTTCTGAGTGTTCTCCTTCTGTGCTTGATCATTTCAAGAATCCTTTTGTAGATGTCTAATTCCATAGTTAATGAGTCTATGGTTAAAGTTTGAGAGAAAAATTGTAAACAGGTTGAGAGAATTGTCAGTAGGAACATTTATATGTGAAGAACTATTTAGCGTCTTTTGAAACAGACACAAAATTCAATGCTAATGTTTTGGTCAGTTCTCCTTCCACAGTGTAAAGTTTTGAGGAAATAAGCACTCATTCTTTAAGTTGAAAGGTAAGCTACCTATTGCTAAAAGCATCTGAATAAATGGGTTGTAGTTTGAGAGAACCATGCTTAAGAAGTTACAGGTATCAAATTCGACTGTAGAAAAGTTCAGCTTTAGACATTGCAAAGTTTTATAAAAAACTTTACACATTTGATTAGTCAATGAGTGTATTATGTGCAGCACACTTTTTGAGTAGTAACTCTCTTCACGGTTTGTTCAAGACTTTTATAACTGAGTATTGATCTTCCAAATTGGTAAAGGTTTTGATTTGTTCTTGATATAGAGGTGCTCTAATATCAAGGATAACTTGTTCTTTTGGAGATTAACACTCTCCATCAAGAGAGTGCATGTCTAAGCTTGCATACATACCGTGCTTTTTCTTCATCTTCAAAACCTAGTGGTTGTGCCATATATACTTCTTCTGATATCCAACCATTTAAAAATGCATTCTTGACATCTAACTAATATAAATTCCAATTTTTGGATGCAGCAAGACTTACCAATACCCTGATTGTTGGCATCTTTGCCACAGGTGAAAATGTTTCTTCATAATCTACTCCATGTGTTTGGGAAAATCCCTTTGCCACTAGTCTTGCCTTGTACCTATTTATAGAACCATCAGAGTTCTTTTTAACTTCATATATCCACCTTGAACCAATTACCTTCATATTTGGCTTCTTGGGAACTAGGTCCCAAGTGTGGTTTTCCTGCAATGCTTCCACTTCTTCCTGCATGGCTTCTCTCCACTCTTTCTTCTTCTTAGCCTCTTCAAATGAAGAAGGCTCCTCTGCCATTGAATCTTTAGTGATGTACACAGAGTGCTTTGTGACTAAGGATGTATCATATCCATACCTTATGGGCTTCTTACTTTCTCTTTGTGATCTCCTTAAGGCTTGATTGGAAGACTCGAGTAGATCCTCTAGTTGCTTGTATTTGAACTTGCCTCTTGACTTCCAAGCTTTGAAATCAACATGCTCCTCATCTTCTGAGTTGATGTCCTCTGCTTGGTGTTGATCTTCTTGAGTTAGGGTTGGAAAATCATTTTCCAAATCATATGGTAATTTGACTTTCCTGCAATCATCTTCAAACCATGAATTATTCTCATCAAATACTACATCCCTACTAACTATGAATGCATTGTTAGTGAGATTGTATAGTCTATATCCCTTTTGATTCTGATCATACCCAATGAATATGCATTTCTTAGCCTTAGGTTCAAGTTTCCCTCTAATTTGTGATGGGATGTGTACATAGGCAATGCACCCAAATATTTTGGAATGATCCAATGAGGGTCTCTTGCCATTCCACGCTTCATATGGTGTCATACCATCCAATGACTTGGATGGAAGCCTATGAACCAAATAGGTGGTTGGGGATACAGCCTCTGCCCATAAATAATTAGGTAAGTTTTTTCTCATTTAACATAGACCTAGTTGCCTCAACAATTAACATGTTCATTCTCCCTTCCACTCCATTCAATTCTGGAGTATACCTGGTTGTTACTTCCCTCTTTATGCCTCTATCCTGTAGAAATAGATCAAACTCATGTGAAAAATAATCACCACCTCCATCGGACCTAATTCTCTTCAAGCTCCTTCCTGTTTGGTTTTCAACTAGTGCCAAATACTTCTTGAAACATGAAAACACCTCATCGTTATGCTTCATGAAATAGAGAATTGTCCACTTACTGTAATCATCAATAAAAGAAACATAGTACCTTGAACCTAAGATGGATGGATCTTTGCTAGGATCCCACACATCAGTGTGTACAAGCTCCAAATAATCTTCATGGATGTATCCTTTCTTGTTGAATGGTTGCCTATGAGCTTTGCCAAATTGGCAAGCTCCACATGTGTAAATCATGTGCTACTTGGTCACATTAGGAATGCCAAGCACACTTTGATCCCAGCAAATTTGCTTCAGATTTCTCTCTCCTATGTGCCCTAGCCTCTTGTGCCATATTTCCAACTCAGATAGGGTTTGGTCTCTATAACTGAATAGTGCTATGTTCCTTGTGTCTTCAATTTCAAAAGTAAACAATCTACCTGACTTCTCACCTTTGGCAATCCTTTTGAATCCTTGTTGGGGGTCTTCCACATATGCTCCATGCTTTGTGAACCTGACTTGTAGACCTTTCTCTACAATCTGCGCAACACTAATTAGATTTTTGGTTATAGTAGGCACATACAGAACTTTGCTCAAGAGGTTCATACTACCATTAGATGTCTTAAAATTTCCAATTTGCTTGACTGAATGTTTAGTTTCATCACCTGTTTGTACCTCATGCTTCCCCTTTGGTTCTTCAAGATTAGATAATAGTGCTACATTCCCCACCACATGATTGGAACAACCTGAGTCAATGTAAAAGAGGTTCTCATCATCTTTACCTTTCTTGGATGTCATGTTCATAACGAGTAGAGAATCTTCTTGATCTTCAGTCTAGTTGTTGAAGTCCCTTCTTCCTCTAAAGCCTCCTTGATAGTTGTTGTTGTTGTAGCCTTGATTGTAGCTCTGATTTTAGTTGCCTCCACCATTGTTGTACCTGACTCTATTTTGTCAACAGCTTCCTCTATGGAAGCCTTTCCTCTTTCGTTCCTTGTATTTTTGTAGTATTCTTTTGTAGTGTGTTTGTTGAGACCACATATGTTGCATGGTGAGCTATTGTAGGGTCTCCCCCTACCTTGCGTACCTCCTCTGCCCCTACCTCTAGCACCTCTTTCTCTTCTTGCATAATTAGCTTGAGAGGTACTAGCCTCTTCATCCTGTTTCTTACTTTTAACTTTATCCTTAGCTTTATTCTTATCTGTATAAAGGGTAGAAGATTGGTTACCTCTTGAGTTGCCACCATTTTTGTTGAGCTTTGCTTCATGGGTGAAGAGTTGTCCCATGAAGGTGTTGAGATCAGGTATCTGCATATCCATGTAGAGATCCATTGCAGTGGTGAAGGATTCCCACTTGTCATCATCTTTAATTCCATTGATGATCTGCCTCACTATGTGCTCTTCCTCTATCTCTTCTCTAATGGTTGCAAGTTGGTCTGCAACATCTTTCATTTTGGTTACATAGTCGGCCACTTCTTGCTTTGATTACTTCTTGAGAGTTGTGAACTCCATCCACAATTGATTCTTCCTTGCTCTTGTGTTTGAAGAGAAGTATGATGAAAGCACTTCCCAAGTCTCTTGGGAGGTTTTACAGTTTCTAACATGTGGTAACAAGAAATCAGAGATTGATTTTAGTAAATATGACCTTGCAAGAGCATCCTTTGCACACCATGTGGTTAGCCTCTCTTGCTCTTCCATTGTTGGTTGATTCTTACTCCTGAAGATTGGCATGTCTTCATCTTCTGAGGTGTATCCATATAAGCTTCTCCCTTGAAGGTATGCTTGCATCCTTAGGGACCATGCTGAGTAGTTGTTCATGTCCAATTTGTCAATGAAGGATGGAAATCCATCTCCCATCTTGATTGTGCTTTCTCTGATACCATTGTTGGAGGAGATGGTGGATAATCACAAGAGATGAGTTGGTGTAGCTAAATCCTCCTTCACACTTGCTATAAGTTGATGATGCACACTTGATGGAATCAAAACAAATAGGTAGGCATAAGATCCAAGTTCCAATACTTGCTATTTTGGTTCAAAGACCCACTCAGAGTTTTACACAATTCTTTGAGTAAAGTATCAATTAATAAAAT
>CM035412.1:195006385-195041385 GCA_020310875.1 Ceratopteris richardii
TAACCTTTCTTCTCAAGAAGTACTCAATGCTATGCACTTACAAAATAACAATCGTGACACAAACAACAGTTGAACTCTTGCTTTCTCTTGACGTCTCTAACTCTCTGTTTCTCTCGAGTAAATTCCTGTTAACCTTCACATACGCAATTCTCTTCCACCCGTCTCTCCCATCTCAACTATCAATCCAAAACGTTCTCTCTCTCTCTTTCTCACACAGTGATCTCTGCTCCCACCAGCCCAACGGAGCGGCGGACGTTCTCTCTCTTCCTTCTTCTTCATCCCACTTTTTATCGCTTTCGCATCCTTCATTTACCGACTCTTGCGTAATTTCTTGCATCTCCGTCATTTCAGCCAAAATTCTTGTTTGTCCTTCTTCTACGGTTGCGGTTGTCTCGCTCCGTCGGCCTTGTAACACTGGCACGCACGGTGGACTCGAACCCGCAAGATCGACCTGAATCTTATCAGAGATATCATTATCTGCAATCGAGGGCGTTTGTTTTTTGGGACTACCTGTTCCAGATTTCTGTTGCCGAATTTCTTTCTGTAATTGATTTATTTTCTGTTTTTGTTGTTCCAACTGCTGCTTCTGCTGGTTAATTATATCTACCAAATCATGGTCGTGTTGGGAGACAAAACCTGACCGTATGTTTTCCATTTTTGGAATTGTAATGGCCAACCATCTGCGACGAAAAAGTTTCCAACTGTTATGTACATGAGTGCTCAACTTTTGTTTTAATGCTTCGATATCGATTTTTGTCATTAAAGTGGCATCCAGATTAATTCCTTCGCGAGTTAAGACCTGTTTTTCTAAATCCTGCAAGACCTGTATTCTGGATCGTAAGACTTCAATTTCGTTCTGTAGAGTGGCATTCATTGCCGAAAAATTGGTCATTTCGTCATGTATCTGTTTCTGCACCGCTTCCTGGTACTGTTGGAATTCCTTAATAGATTTGGTAATATTAACTAATGTAACTATCAGTTGATTATGTTCATTCTGTACTTCTCTCAGCAGTTCTGTTTTATCTTTCAGTGCGTTTTGCAATTGTTGATTTGATGTTAACAAAGAATTAAAATGGTTCATATTGGCCAATGCCTGATCTTTTCCCAGTTGTAGCTTCTGTTCTTGTTGTATTAAAAAATTTGAGACTTCCTGTAATTTTTTCTGCATGTTATATACGTGATTTCCGGTTCCGGCAATAGAATCATTAGTATTCGACTTCTTCGAATTTACTGGTTGGGGTGACTGCGGTAACTTTCTTTTTGTTATCAACGAAAAAGGTGTTCCAAACACCCTTGCCTGTTCAGTGCCGTCTGTGGGGCATACATCCTCAGAGGAGTCTAACAGTGTATTGGGTTCATCTTGTTCATTTGTGTAGTTATGCTCTGAGCTGAGCATACCGTGTTTTTCAACATTTAGTCTTCTAGTTTGTATGAATTGAAAAATAGCAGCTAAATACACTGGTAAACGAGTGTATTTTTGGGACCTGCGTTTGTCCCCAACAAAAAACTGTTTGTGTAAATGGTTGTACAACTAGTGAGCCCAGCTCACTTTTCCTCCTGTCTCTGCTTGTACTAGAGGCAAAAAATTTTCTCTAGACATAAGATCAAATCTGACTATAAAGCAGAGCCTTTCTAAGTACCATTTAAATTGTTCACGGCGAGTATATGTGGCATTCTTCATCATAAAATAGCGTCTGCAACCTTCGCCCTTACCAAATTCTTTTCGCAGGTCGTTATAAGAACATTTGGGAAAGTTTGCCTCTTCATACAACGGTAATTGAAATACTGACGAAACTAATTGTGGTGAAAATTGTACCTGATTTATAAGGAGACCTTTTGTTTGTCGCATGCTGTGTAACTGATTCTCTGCATCTTCATTACCTGTCCACTGTTCCCAGGGTAACTTAGCAAACTGGAGGAGTCCGATCCTCCGTAACCAGTTCTCATTTCTCCTAGAATGGATGTCAAGCTCTATTTTAAATTCTGTGGAAAATAATATGTTGTTATGCTGACCCGGTGGTGTTGCCGAAGTTCTTGAGTCATCTTCATCATCCTGTAATGTAGTATCTGTTGTAGTCACAACACGGTTCTGTGCAATTGCGCGCTTCCTGGGTCGCCATCTTAGTATATCCGATTCAGACATAGTTGTAAGGCTCGCCGAAAATAATATGCTAGAAGTTTTGTTAATTAGTACGAGAGCTCGCAGAATACTATACAGAAAAATACTATGCTGGGCATACGCATTTTATAAGCACTAGAACTTGAACTGCCGTTTGCTGGAATGATGATATTTCATTCGGACATGACACTTCATACTTCTTACCGAAATTGTAGCATCAAAAATCATCATTCTGTATTTTGTCCCGTAGATCGATGCTGGACTTGGAACGTCTTTTACATGTGCGCAGAGTATTATGCACAAAAAATCGTGACTTTTAATAAAAATCATCAGTACAATACAGGATTTGTAGGACCGAATTTTACAGTTCTGTTGCGAGACCTTCTAAATACATACTTCTAGCTGATCGAAAGATACGGGCAATCTTTTTCTTAAGAGTTTCTAATACATTTTTCAGGGTGTCGGGTTCTAATAATTGGGCATCTGTGCGCACCGAACTGAGCACAATAGCTTCCGAAAGTAAATTTTCAGCCTCGGTTTGTAAGAATGCTTCCTGTAAATAAAATTCATTGGCCAATGCTGCATCTCTGGCTGTCTTCATGTCTGTTACTTGTTGCTGCATTCGATGGATGTAATCATTTTGGTTGCGTACTTGATTGTCGAGCCTTTCTAACTGTTGGTTGAGGAACTGGATCGTTTTATGATATGCATCTCTTTCCCTTTTCGTATTTGCTAATCTTTTCTGTTTCTGAGGCTCTTCAACGAGATACTTATGCAGCATGTCGTTAACTGTTGATAAACTGTCTTTTGTAGTATTCAACTCGAATTCTTTTTGCTTCAGTTCTCTTTGCTGTTTTTGGTTTTGTTGATCTTTTTGGGCCAGCTGTAATCTAGTTTCTTCCAGTAAGTTGCCTAATGCTACTCTAACATCTTCTGCATCTGTGAAGTTCTGTGTTAACTTATTGATTTCTGCATTGGCTACTATCAACAATTCTTTTTGATTGTTCATTGTTTTCAGAGCTTCATCCCGTTGTTTTGTTATGTCTTCTTGGTCACTGAGTCGTTCTTGTAGCTGCTTCACCTGTTCGTGTAGGGCCTGATTTTCTGCCTTTACTATGTATAATTCTTCTTGAAGAGGAGTAATATCGGCTTCCAGTAATTCTACTTTATGCTGCAACTCCTTGTAGATATTGTCTGTATCAGCTCTTATCTGAGTAGATAATTGCTGGGAGAGATTAATAAGAAACTGTCCGATCGATGCTAATTCAGAAAATACCTGAACAGATTGTGTTTGCAGAACTTGTCGTGGTTGGGCAAACGTATCGGTGAGTAATTGTTGAGAATTCGGTGGCGAGTAGTTAGGGGAAGATGATGATGAATCGTCGGGGTGGTCTTGGATGGGATGTACTTCATTTTCTGGTGGTAAAATGGGACGAGCTGCGTTAGAGCTTGTTACCTTATTTGTATCCTGTTGTTCATTCGTTGCGGTGTCGGCATCTGTTGCTTCTGCTGCCTTCACGAGCTTATCCAGTGCATCATTAGTAGGTTGTTGTTCATGGATTTGTTGGTTCTCTTGATGCTGCTGCTGACAGACTTTATCAGTTGAAATTGCTTCAGTTTCAGTTTGCTTCTGTGTTTGTTGGTGCTCAGACGCTAATGAATACGCTGATGATTCCTGGTGCATAGACGTATTTGTATCATGGAACCTCTCTTCATCTTGATACTTGGCCTCTGTTTCTACTTCCTTGTCTTGCTGATCAGCTTCATTCTCTACTGCTTTGTCTTGTTTACTGGCTTTCCCTTCTTTATTTTCGTGTTGTTGTTCTGTGTCGTGTTGTACTTCTTGCTGTTGTTCGGCTTCCTTTTGTATTGCTTCACCTGGATGCTGATCGACCTCCTGTTGTACTTCTTTGTCTTGTCCAACTGAACCTGCAACCTTACTTTCAGAAGAACTGATTCTGATTCGTTTACTTCTGAATAACTGATTAATCTCTTCTTCATCTTCTTCGTCTTCATCTAAAGGTTGCGCTGATTCTTCAATCTGCAGTACTGGTCCTCTTGGTGGTGGTTGTGCTTGCATTATAGTTGGAAACAGAAATGACAGAATGTGCGGAAGTCGAGACCTAGGAGTTTTGCCTTTGCTAACTTGCTTCATGATTGAGACGCACTCCTTATGAATACGTTGAAAGAAAAACGACGCGAAGTTAACAGGTTCTCGGGCAGCTATATCGATGGCAGAATAAAATGGTCGAGAGATACCATAAGTTCGTTTCTGGAAATTGAGTATAGCAACTAGGAATTGTAATGCAGTTCTTTCGGGTTCTGGTCGGCAGAGAATGGCGTATTCATTAGATGAATAACGAGGGAACAATTCTGCCATTCGGGTTACAGAAATCATGGGGAGATTCTCGCGGCCTTGTGGAGTCAAATGGTATACTTCAGCAAAAGCTTGGAATGTGATTACAGTTCTGGAAGGTAAGGAGAGGAAAACCCATTGTTTTTCGGTGGGAGATACTCGAGCGATAGCAGAAATGATCTGTGCGAAGAAGGGGTGAGCTTCTACTGAGTGCCAGGGCAGCTCGGCGAAACTACCCAATCCTCGTACACGCAGGTAATTTCCTACTTCAGCAGGGATACCATCAGTAAAAGCTGTATAGTTTGCTAAGGATTCCATTGCGCACAGATACAAGACACAAAACACGAGTATTCAGAAAATACAGCCGTGATCGCAAGATACTATATTACCTATCCGGCGAGTTTAAGTGAGTTATATAAGAGATTTATACAAAGAATATTTTAAACGGTACTAATTACACAAAACGGGCAGTAATGTCTATATCTGGTGTGCATGCATGCAAAGATAGAAAAAGGAGCGGGCGGCTTGACATAAATAGATATTAAAATACGACGATTACACTTACTTTATTGATTATACCAAATTAAAACAAAAAGGAACTAAAAGACAGGAAGAAAATTAAGAACTTGCGGTACCCTGTGTACCCTTGTTATCGCAGCTGTGACGTTACTTGATACGGCCGTAGCTTAAAACCGTTTATCACTTTTGGAAGTGGTTGTCCAGTCAATGTAGTCAACCGAAAAGTAGCCGGACCAACTTGTTCTGAAATCTTGAATGGACCGAACCAACGTAACTTGAATTTTCCTGCTGATCTGTTGGACTTCGCATTGTAGAAAAGAACAAGCTGTCCTACCGAAAATACTGGAGTCTTTAAATTACGGTCATGTGTCCTGGCCTGTCTTAGTTGGATTTCTTTCATAGTTAAGAAACTGAGCCATCGGTGCTCATCTAATTCTTTAAGTGTTTCCAACCGAAATACCAATGACTCTTCGGGTAGAAGCTTCTGAGAAATTGCTACTCTTAAACTTGGTATTACAATTTCCATCGGGGCTATTGCTTCTAGTCCATAGGCTAATTTGAATGGTGTCAAGCCGGTGGTTACCTTATATGTTGTGCGATAGGCCCATAAGACTGCAGGTAGCAACTGATCCCATCTTTCCGGTGTTTCTCTAGTCAATTTCTGAAGCATGTTTAGCAAAGATTTGTTGGTACTTTCTGCCAATCCATTTGCACGAGGATAATATGGTGAGCTGAATTTATGACTGATCTGGAACGACTTTGTTAATGCTTTCATCAAATTGTTCATAAAATGGGTGCCCTGATCTGAAACAAGCTCTAGTGGCAATCCAAATCTTGGAAAGACATCTGATAATAGACATTTTGCTACTGCAACTGCTGTAGCCGAACGTGAAGGCCATGCTTCTGCCCACCTGGTTGCGTAGTCTGTGCAAGTCAATATATACCGGTTGTTACTGAATACCGCGGGAGGTGTGATTGGACCAATAAAATCTAGACCCCACTTCTGAAATGGTTCTAAAGGAAGTACTGGATGAAGTGGAAAGTAATGGCGTTGTAGTGGTTGTCCAGTTCTTTGACAGCTATCACAAGTTTTGATAAATTCCAATACATCTCTGTACATAGTTGGCCACCAAAGTCCACTTTGCAGAATTTTTCGGTGAGTAAGATCTGCTGCAAAATGTCCTCCTGTTGGACTTGAGTGAGCCAGATTGATGACTGAGTTTACTTCATGTGTAGGGATACATCGGAGTAAGGTTCCTGTATGATCTGCATAATAAAGTTCTCCAGCAACTAACCGAAATCTTCGACTAAAAACTGCAATTTTTCGGCGTGTAGCTGTAGGGACTTCAGAAGGTAGACATCCATCCGAAAGGAAGGTCAATAACTGATCATAATACGTAGTTGGTACTGGTTGGTTCGACAATTCCTCAGTAGTTGGTTCTGAAGTATAGATGGCTGGCGTTGTATCATTTATGCCGACCGGAGGTTCACCTGAATCTAAGCGTGACAAAAAGTCTGCTAAAGCATGTGAACTACCTGGCCGATGAGTGACATCATAGTCGAATTCCTGCAATAGTAGGACCCATCGTGCTAGGCGGCCACCTATATGTTGTTGCCGAACCAAGTAAACAAGTGCAACGTGATCGACATGAAATGTAAATTTTCGGCTCAGCAAATAATGTCTGAATTTTTTTACTGAATACACTAGTCCTAAGCATTCCCTCTCTGTTACCGAGTAGTTCTTCTCTGCAGGTGCTAATCTTCTGCTAGCATAGTATACTGGTCTAAACCATTTATCGGTTTGTTGCATCAGTACACTTCCTATTGCTATATCAGATGCATCAACGAATACGTGAAATGGGTGATCCCAATCTGGTGGCTGTAAAATGGGAACCTGTGTTAATAACTGTTTCAGTCGATCAAATGCTATCTGACATTCCTGAGTCCATTTGAATTGCCGTGGAGTCTTGGAAATTAATTTGTTCAGTGGTATTGCCACATGAGCAAGCCACCGTAAATGTCTTCCATGCCATCTCACTTGACCCATAAACCGCATTACTTCTTTGAGTGTATTAGGCACCGGAGCTTCTAATACTGCTGAAATTTTATCAGGATCGACTTGAATACCCTGTCCCGATATGATGTGACCAAGTAACTTACCACATGAAACCGCAAACACAGATTTGTTTGGGTTTAAACACAATCTATATTCTCTACATTTTTGAAAGCAACATCGTAAATGTACCAGATGTGCGATCGTCTTACCAAAAATTGAAAAATCTTCAAGGTATACTTGCATAAATGAGGTGAGATAAGGAGAAAATATCTCCTGCATACATCTTTGAAATGTGCTTGGTGCATTCCTCAATCCAAACCACATTACTATACAAGCAAAGACACCCCAATTTGTAATAAATGCAGTTTTTGGTATATCCTCTTCAGCCATTCTTACTTGGTTATATCCACTGTATCCATCTAGAAATGAATACATCTCATGACCTGCTACTTTGTCAAGCATAGTATCCAAAAAGGGAATCGGAAAAGGATCCGGTACTGTTGCAGCATTTAATTTCCGATAGTCTACGCAGATTCTCAATTGCTTGTTTTTCTTCGGTACAATCACAATCGGTGAAATCCATTCCGCATGTTCTATTGGTACTATGAATCCAACTTTTAATAACCTATCAAGTTCAGCCTTTACTTGTGATGCATAATGTGGGTTCATCCGGTAGCTGGTTTGCTTTATCGGTTTCGCTTCTGGTTTTAGCATAACTCTGTGTTGATAAATACGAGGATCCAAGCCCTTCATGTCTTTGTAATCCCATGCAAAGACGTCAGTAAATTCTTGGAGTAACTGAATTAAATCTGCTTGAAATGCTTCCGGTAAGTTTTGCTTTATCTTTACAGGACGAGGGTGATCTTCATCTCCAAGATTATAAGTAATTAACTGGTCTTCTGGAACATAAAATTGTTGATATTTCTCTGTATTAGCTGATGGTTCGAGAAGTTGCTGTAGTTCATTATCGTGAATCGAAATGGTATCTTCCTCCTTAGTTTCTTCGGCAATGGGTATTACTGTACATACTGAAGCATTCCAGGTATCTACAACAGACTGTAGATCAATAGTTCCTAATGTCATTAAATCAACATTATTCTTCAGAAATTCTTCTTCTTCATCATCGGACAACCCATCTAACATATGGACTGGTTCGGCAAAATATAGTCGAGCATGTAACTCACAGGGTTGTATCGCGTCTAACTTTACAACACATTTGCGATTTTTATCTTTGAACGTAAGTTCCTGGGCTGACCAGTCTTGAATTACCTTGGCTTGTTTCAACCAAGGACGGCCGAAAAGTAGATTGTAATCTAGGGTGGATTCCGGCAATTCTAGAACAACGAAGGTCATCTTGAATGTTGTGTCTTGCAAAGTTATGGGTATATCTCGGACCAGTCCTACTGGATGGACTCTAGATTGATCAGCCATCCTAACAAAGAATTGAACTGGTTCTATCTTAGTCCATCCCAACTTCTTACAAAGTGACACAGTGGCAATATTCACGCCAGACCCCCCATCAATTAAAACTTGTGTGATTTGATGTTTATTAAACCATACCGTAATCAGAGGAACTGAGTGATCTACCGTAGAGTCTGGCTCTGGTTGTACTGTTGCGGTAGCCGGAATGCAAGCAGATTTTGTAGTAAACTGCTGTTGAAATTGTTGGCGTATTCCTGGTACTAATGCCAGTAATTGCCCGAAAGGCAGTGTGATGGATGCTTTTGACAATATATCCCATGCTGGTTGCAATTGATTTGCATTTTCCTTAACTGTTGAAGATGAAGCTTGGTCTGAAGATGGTAATTCTGCTGCAGATGATGTACCTGCTTCTGTATTGTCAGCACGAGCTTGTGTCGTATCCGGGGACTGGATTACTGGAGTAGGTTCTGGAAAAACAGGTGGTTCTACGGTGGTCCATTGACTAGCTTTAATATACATTCTGTGTTGTTCACGTATCCCTGGTTCAAATAATTCTACTGCTGGTTGCAATTGTTTACCGGAACGAGTTTGAACTGCTGCTGCCTGCGTCTCTACAGGTGTGATTGTTACCACATTGGCCATTGGGTTTTGACGTTCCTTTTTCCTTTGGTCATATTCCGCTGCATCTCTACAGAATCTTCTAATATGGCCCAATTGTCCACAGAAATGACATCGTGGTGGTGGTAAATTATGATTTTCCTGTGGTGGTCCATTCTGCCAGCGCGGTGTATTATAGTTATTGTTCCTCTGTCCTCGATAATGTCGATAACCTTGTTGTTGATTGTTTCTCAAATGTGAGGGTACATATTGATTGGTTAGCTGCCCTTGTTCCTGAATAATTGCATTAACTGTTGCTGTTCCTTGTCTTTTAGCATTGTATGCACAATTCTCAGTGGTATGTCCAACAATGTTACAGATGGCGCAATAGGTCTGATTTAACGCACACTGGGCACTAGTATGTCCTGAATTCTTGCATGTGGTGCAATATACTTGCTTAGTTATATCTTCAGCCACATGTTTGTTTGTTTTTATCCATTCCAAATCCTCTGAAAATCCACCAACTTTGTTTTCCAGCTGAAGGGTCATTGCGATCATTGCATCGAGGGTCATGGCTCCTACACATCTTATAATCATGATTTGCCTAAGTTGAGGAAGTAAGCCATTGATAAACCACTGTGTAATAACATCGTCTGGTAAATTAGCATGAGCCTGGGGTAACTGTCTTAAATGTGTTCTGAAAAGGGTAGCATACTCTTGTACAGTTTGATTTGGTTTTTGTCTGTTGTTTTGTAAATAATCAAAGATCTCTGCAGGATTCTTTTTCAGCCTGAATCGCTGCAAAAAAGCGTCTCGTACTGCTTCATAAGTACCGAAATGATTAATATCGTATTCAGTAAGCCATCTTGCTGCTTCATTCACAAGTGTAGATTGAAAAACAAATGCTTTGTATGCCGGGTCCGGTGGATGGTTGAGGACAGCGTAACTGATTTCAAAGGTGCGTACGTGAGCATATGGATCATCTCCTGGAAATCCACTAAACTTTGTGTATGTTACTCCCGTTGGAGCCGATTTGGGTTGACCTAACTGTCGTTGCGGTTGTTCGTTCATCGTGAGTGTATTATACCTTCCTTCTGTATTTCTGTTTTGAGTTTCTGAACTACCGGAATTTGTTTCACCAAATGGCACACTTTCCAGTGCAATTAGCTTACTTACTATATTGCAAATTTCTGTTTCAAATAGTCTTCCTTCCTCCTTGATATCCAGAGTAGGAGGACTTGCTTCCAAACGTTGTAGTTGAGCGGAAGATTCAGCCGAAACTACTGAGTCGTCACCGAAAAACTGTGTTTTTCTTACCGAAATTCCACCGGAAGGATTCGAAATTGTGACTGGATACGGTGTTGATTCACCTGTGTTAATTTCCTTCCCTAAAGTGTTTCTAATCGTATCTGAATCTATTCCGAAAACTTTTAGACTAGATTCCAACTGCGTCTTGGTAGGTTCCAAAATTGCTGTATTTTTGACAGTCTGCACCGTAGTGATACCAGACAGTTCTAGAGATGTAATACGTTTTACCGTAATTTCACCGGAATCAGTTTTATCGTTCGTCACTTTTTCGACAACTAGGTCAGGTCTAATTGCACTAGTACCTCCCAGAGTTGTTCTTAATACCCCTAATTGGTGATTCTTGGGATACTTTTCACCTGATCGAGTAATCGGCATGTAGCATTTCCGTACTGATCATATAGTATTACGAACAGAACAGTCTTGCAACAATCTGATTCTGTTGCTACTGTACATCCAACAAAATTTAATTCGAACAAAATACCAGGCAATCTTAATGCCACATCCCCAGCGGGATCGCCAATGTTAAACGATAATACTTTCTATCCAACTTTCGGAAGAGTATTATCGGGTCCTCGGGTTCTTGGGAGTGGTAGGGGTCTATTAGATAGAGGCCCTGTACTATTTTCCCATCTAATCATTCCACATCTTATCTAATCCTTCATCAATATCCAAAATAGATTTGCGGACAATTCACAACAGTAAAATCGTTCTTAACACGGATCAGGTGCGTCAGTCTATTGCCATACTATCGTTCTTACTATTTAAAAGTTCTAACATCAAAGTTGTTGTTATCTTCCTCGTCCTCTCAACAAAGGTAAACAGAATATACCGTCTCTTATTCTATATTCTGATTATAACAGAATAAAACGTCGTACACAGTACTGCAACACCACAACAGATTACTCAATGGTTCACGATACTACACTTTCCAAGCTGTCATATTCATCTTCAATCACACAATCCGTTATACCAATGGTGTATACCAGAAAATTATTATCAACAGTGCGCACACATACCGTCAAAAAATGATATAACAGTATATTGAACGTCATCTACTGTAACACTTAATTCAGAGTACTCAAAAAGAGGTATATCCCAATACATTAATCAGATTCACTACTACAGAGAATAGTATCACAGTTTCTTGCAGATATCGACTAACCTTTCTTCTCAAGAAGTACTCAATGCTATGCACTTACAAAATAACAATCGTGACACAAACAACAGTTGAACTCTTGCTTTCTCTTGACGTCTCTAACTCTCTGTTTCTCTCGAGTAAATTCCTGTTAACCTTCACATACGCAATTCTCTTCCACCCGTCTCTCCCATCTCAACTATCAATCCAAAACGTTCTCTCTCTCTCTTTCTCACACAGTGATCTCTGCTCCCACCAGCCCAACGGAGCGGCGGACGTTCTCTCTCTTCCTTCTTCTTCATCCTACTTTTTATCGCTTTCGCATCCTTCATTTACCGACTCTTGCGTAATTTCCTGCATCTCCGTCATTTCAGCCAAAATTCTTGTTTGTCCTTCTTCTGCGGTTGCGGTTGTCTCGCTCCGTCGGCCTTGTAACAGTATGTATGTTTGCTTGTTTGTATGTATGTATGCTTGTATGTATGGAAGTTTGTATGTATGTATGTATGTATGTATGTATGTATGTATGTATGTATGTATGTATGTATGCATCTATGAATGTATGTATGTGTGTGTATGTATGTATGTGTGTATGTATGCATGCATGCATGTATGTATGTATGCTTTTATTTACATATGTATGTATGTATTAATGGGGAAGTACCTCAAGCCCTATGTAATCATTAAGCATGAATGACCTCCACAAGTACCCTTCTTTGACCTTTGCACACCAAGACTGCTCTTTGTCAAAGATTATGAAGAGAGCTCTAGTGATCTTTTGTAAACATGTATATTGCACTAAGAGATTTCCAATAAAACAAATTTCACTTCAAATGGATGACTATACCTAAAGAAACAATGTCTACAAGATGTGCTGGTTGAATGAACATAGTAGCTAATCAGACACAGGTTCATGCTTCACTCGAGGAAGCATTTCTCAGAGAATAAGTAGGTAATGAACTGCAAAATTGGTTGAATTTTAGTGTACTCTAAGGGATACCTAAGGACACTAAATACACAGGCAAATGGATAAATAGAGAAGGAGAACCTGCCCTTAGAATGGAGAGCAAACTAGCTCCAATAGAGCCTACACACAAAGAGAGATATCAATCACCACACTTCACTAATTTAAGGATTTCTCCCAAAATACTTAAGGGATGCTCAAGGGATGCAAAATGACTTTAATAGCTCTCTAATGACACAAATATTTCATCAAATGGATGAATAATGAGGGAGAACCAATGCTAACAAGTGTTGGAGTTAGACATCTGTGGAAGCACTCAAACAGCACAAGGAAGAAGGAGAAGCTTGGAGCACAACACACAATACTGAATGTATTACCACTAGAATGTACAAAGATAAGTGACCCGTTAGGGCAATAGGCGTATATACAAGCTTGGGAAAAAAACCTCTTAAAGAGGGAAAAAAGTGCCCTGGTAGTCCTAGTGTGTATGACACACCACTACCTAAATATATCAACAAATCCCCCTTGGGAGTGATGCAGTCAACAAGGAGCTGGCACTCATGTATGAGGAAGTGCCAACCTGTGTGGAATCTCTTCACAAAATGAAATAAGCCCAAAGCTTTGCAAAAAGCTTCAAACTTCTCCCTAGGCAGAGCCTTCATGAAAAGGTCTGCAATGTTCTTGTGCATGGGCACATATGCCAAGCTGATCTCTCCAGCAAAGAACCTCTCCCTAAAATGATGATAATGCACCTCAATATTTTTAGTGTGAGCATGGAACATAGGGTTCCTCACAACTGCCAATGCACTCTGATTGTCAGTGAAGATGTGGTGGCAGAAGACTGACCAACACCCAAATCAGCCATAAAGCATCTGAGCCACACACACTCAACAGTCATTGTGAAAGGTTCCCTATACTGAGCCTCACAACTGGAACTAGCCATAGTAGGTTGCTTCTTGCTCAACCAATATATACATGAGCTACCAAGCATGAAGAAAAAGCCACTAGTGGACACACGAGTGTCATAGCAACCAGCCTAATCACTGTCAGAAAAGCATGCAAATCTAGCGGTAGTGATCCCCCCTTGGTATAAAACAATCCAAGTAGTTGAGTACCACTCAAGTAGAGAAAGATGCACTTAACTACCTGCCAATGCTTGACACATGGGCAATGCATAAACCTGCTCATTTGTGAGATAGCAAATTGAATACCTAGCCGAGTAATGCCTACGTAAATCAAGCATCCAATAGCCTGCTGATAGAGAACATCATCTTCAACATCATGAAGACTCAATCATAAATCTATCTCCATAGGAGTGGCAATAGATTTATAGTTTTCAAGGCTAAAATGCTGCAATAATGTGTCAATATATTTTTTTTGACACAGCCATTCTGCCATCAACTTGCATAAATTGAATGCCCAAGTAATGACGCAAATGCCCCAAATTAAACATCTCAAATGAGGCATGCAAATCAGCCTTAAAATTAGCAATATTCTTCTCAATAGGACCAGTGAGTAGCATGTTATCAACATACACAACAATGATCAAAAGCACATCATTAGCACGCTTAACATATAAGGTGCTTTCAATCCAACTTTTCTCAAAACATGTGCAATTAGATAGGCATGTATATTTTCATACCAAGCATGTGGTGTTTGCTTTAAACCATATAATGGCTTCTTTAACCTGCACACCTAGTTTTCATGCCCTTTCTACACAAAGCAATGGGGATGAAAAACATACACTTCTTCATGCAAGTCACTCTTCAAAAATGTTGTTTTACTGTCCAACTGATGCACATTCCAACCATGATGAGCTGCAAGTGCACAAATGCTATGAACAGTAGTCATTCGGCAAATAGGAGCAAAGGTCTCATCAAAATCAATGCCTCTTTCGTACACATAACCCTTTGCAACAAGCCTAGCCTTATACCCATCAATTGTTCCATCAGGCTTACACTTGAGCTTGTATACTCACTTAGTTCCAAAGGCCTTCTTGCCAGGAGGCAAGTCACATAAAGACCAGGTACCATTCTTCATTATAGCATCATATTCAGATTACATCGCAGCCATCCAATTTTTAGAATTTTGTGCTTCATCAAACAAAAGAGGCTCATGCTCATCATAGAGACTAGAGGCCGCCATAGCATAGAAACCTGATGCAAAAGAGGCACTATGAGAACCAAAATGAGTACGGTATGATAGAGGTGGTTCTAATTTGTTTTCATGCAAAGTTTGCATCAATCATTTTGGCATAGTTTTTGCCTCCTCAATATAAGCTCTCTCATCAACAAGTGCATCATGTAAATCTGCATCATAAATGGAATGATCTGCATCAGCACATGAAACACACAAAGGCTGAGAATTTGCCTCATTAGGACCAGCAGGACTTTCCATCTGCAAAAAGAGGCAACAAAGTATCAATGTCTTTGGAGCTAACAGATGTCTCCTTTGTACATGGAAGTAAAGGTTGAATAGCATCTTCCACAAAAACAACATCACGGCTAACCGAAATGCGTTTAGTCTATGGATGATGCAGACAATAGCCTTTGCTTTTAGAACTCAACCAACAAAAATACATTTTACTAATTTATCATCCAATTTCCTACGATGTTGTTCAGGCACTAATGCATATGTCAGACAACCAAAAACATGTGGATGAGCAACACATGGCTTGCAACCATGCGAAGCTTCATATGGAGTGATTGACTACAGTGCTTTAGTGGGACACCTGTTAAGTACATATGTTGCACACATGACAGCCTCAAGCCAAAAACTATGTGGTAAGACCTGACTCTTGACCATACACCTCGCCATCTCCATGAGTGACATGTTCTTCCATTCAACAACTCCATTCTCTTGAGGTGTATGTAGCACTGTATATTGATGTTTTATCCCGGGTTCAGCCAAAAATGCATTAAAGTTAGAAGACATATATTCCCCCCTCGATCAAAATGGAGGGAGCCCATTTTACATGCTTACAGATTTTTAGTCAAAACCAAAAACTGTTTAAAGCAGATAAACACTTCGGGCTTTGCTTTCAATGGATATACCCATGCATGCTTGGAAAAATCATTGATGAAAGTCACAAAGTAAAGGTAGTTTCCAAAAGAAGTTGTCTGCATAGGACCACAGACACCACTGTGAACAAGCTTCAATTTTTTAGTAGCCCGAACTGAACCATCTTTTGGAAAGGAGGAACACTGCATTTTGCCCAAAAAATAGCCTTCACAGGCTGTTTACCAGGTGCCTCAAGTTTGGGCAAAGAGGACACCATTTCAGATTTCTGCAGGCATAGCAAACTAGCAAAATTTAGATTACCAAAGCATGCATGCCAAAGCTTTGCATCTAACATAGCCTGAGAATCATGTACTACACGTTGAATCATTCATAGATTTTTCATAGTCTATGAGCTTATACAGCCCATGACATAAAATGCCAGAAGCAATAATCACATCGCCATTTGACTGATCATGAATTGTATACTTGTCATCAACAAATTTCACAACCAAGCCAATCTTGGCTAAAGCAAAAACTGACAATAGATTCTTCTTGATCCAAGCATCTGGCAAAGTGAAAGAATTACCATCAGTAGTAGTCAGAATGATCTTAACAACTCCCATGATAAATAAGAGGATTTGTTGGCGCATGTGATAGTATTCCTTGTAGGGGCAAGCTCGAGTGAAGTGAAGAAAATGCACTGTGAGGTAAAATGTTTGGTTGCCCCACTATCAAAATACCAAACATCTGAGTCTACAATAGAAATACACTGCTCATGAGAAGATAGGTCAAAACTGCAAACAATAGTAAATGCCCATTCTTCATTCTACACAAGATTAGCAGACTTTGTTTTTGGTGTAGAGGCCTCTGCAACAACCATTCTGGCCTCTTTCTTCTTTGCCTCTTTAGCAGCCAGTTTTGGAAAACTCTTAATGACATGATCATTTTCTTTATACTATTTGCAAAACAATTTCTGCTTTTCAGATTTCTTCTCATCTTTGTCTTCCTTCTTTGAATGTGTAGCATTTGCAGATTTTTGCTTACTAATAGATGAGCTCCATTTACCTTTGCCCTTCTGACTAGCTAGGAAAGCTTGATCTGCAACATGCATAATAGACTTGTTCTGCCTAGATTGATCTGCAATAAAATAGAAACTAACTCTTCAAATGTTAAGGCATTTGGATTGCCTTCCATCATCAAATGAAGAGTAGAAGCAAAACTCTGATATGAGTCAGGAAGACCATTCAGAATAGTCTGCACAAGTGAACTCTCAGGAAGGACTTCATCAACAGAAATCAATTGTTCCTTCAAATCCTTGATCTTTGTCAGAAAACTATCCATAGAATCACCTTCATTCATATGCTCACTCTCCAACTGTTTTCAGAGGTAAGCAACATGATCCTCATTCTTAGCATGATAAAATGTGGTAAGTGTATCCCAAGCATCCTTAGTTGTTCTACAAGAGTGAATGTGAGGAATAATGGCACATTTGACAGACTGTGCATGAGCATCTCTACCATCCCAATTAATTTTCTCTGCAGTAGGTGCAACAGGAACCAGAGCACAAACACGAATCTGTAGAATATCACCATCTTCGATGCCATCAGCATCAACTTCAATACCTATACTTGCAGGTGTAATAGGACATTTTTCAACACCCTACACAATATTGCACAGTCCTTTTGCGAATAATGCATGACGCATCATATAAGCCCATAATGGGTAATTCGTACCATCCAACTTATCCTCAATAGCCAACATACGGAATACATCACTACTTTCAACCATGGCCACTGTCTAAAATACCTTGATGCAAAAAATTGACTATATCTCAAAAAGTTGAACAGAAGTACCCTGTCAAGTTCTTCTAAACCTGTAGCAGACTTCGTGAAGCTTATACTGGCAAACCAAAACATGTATATATCTTTGTCACAAAAAGACAAAATAGCTTGCACAAGTGGTAGTGTGTTCGAAGGCCTAAACGAGCTCAGATCGTGATTTTGGCACCACATAGCAAAGTTGTTTTGATCTCCTAATCACCCTGAGTATCCTCTCCGAATTTGGTGCAATTCTGAAACTATGACCGGAGGAGTGTCGACGATGCCCTAGATGAAGTGGTGACCTACTCTGATACCAATTGTTGGGGTTAGACATCTATGAAAGTACTCGAACAACACAAGGAAGAAGGAGAAGCTTGGAGCACAACACACAATACTGAATGTATTACCACTAGAATGTACAAAGATAAGTGACCCGTTAGGGCAATAGGCGTATATACAAGCCGGGGGAAACAAACCTCCTAAAGAGGGAAAAAAGCACCCCAGAAGTCCTAGTGTGTTCATACACATCACTACCTATATATATCAACAACAACCCAAGGCAAGAGAGTTTCAATATTTCTTGTACACACACTTAGATGGCTTGGTTTTTTACAACTCTATCACTTAGTGTACGCTCTAAAGGGACTAAAAATCCTAGAAGATGACTCAGAAGAATTCATGATACAAGCTACTTTAATAGAGAGGCATTGGCCTCTAAAATCTAGGAACCAAGTTTCCCAAAAGTGAGCTTCATAAATTGGAGGACTTAGTTGAAAGGACTTGGAGAGTAGTTGATTGAGTTATTTTGATGAAATATCATGCTTTTAGGCTTCCTTAGATTGGTCTACATGTCCAAGATTCATTTCCCATGAATTTTGGCTTGAGGCTTGACTTTTAACACTCCCCCTCAAGCTTCAAATGTTCATCTTCATCCAAGCTCCTTCATGTTGAGGCATTGCTTGAACTTTGAGATCTTCACTCCATCCAAGGTCTTTGTAAACATGTCAGCAAATTAGTGCTTGGCACCTATATGATGTATTGAAACTTCCTAGGATATCACCTTTTCTCCTATGAAGTGATAGTGTATTTCAATATGCTTGGTTCTAGCATGATAGATGGGATTCAATGTTAGATGAATGTTGCTCATACTATCACAAAATATTGGATATTTGTCAAGCTAAAAGTTTATTTCCATAAATAGATTCTTAATCCATGTTAGCTCACATGTAACTTGAGCTAAATCTCTATAATGATCCTGACTAGAAGATCATATCATTGTGGATTGCTGTTTTGAAATCTGTGGAGATGATTTTGCTACCTAACATTACTAGGTAACGACTTGGACTACTTCTATCTTCCTTTGAACCGGGCCTATTAGCATTGGAGTTAGCTTTGACCTGCATATCATCATCAAATGAGTAGAAAATTCCTTCATTAAGGGTACCTTGAGATATCTTAACATTCTTCTTGTAGCTTGCAAGTGTATATGCATAAACTTCAATAACACTCCAACTCCATATGTTATGTTGGGTCTACTTATTATAGCAAAATTGAAAGAGCCTACAACAAATTGATACAAAGTTACATCCTCTATTTACCCAAAATAGTAGCTCAATAGCTCTCCATTGTAGCTCTATATCTCACGACTAGAAAGGGATGTATTTATACATGCGAAAGTGTTTTGAATTTTGAATTTTCCTTCACCTAAAAGTGTTCCTATACTTTAGGAGTTATTGAAAAGATTCTCTCACCCACCAATTCGTGGGCTTGGCTTCTCCTATATCTATGATATTCTTCTACTTTATGCCTTTACCATTTATCTATGGTAATAATGTGAAAATTATAAGCAAGTGTTCCCACATAACTCCTCATGTGAGTTGGGCTAGAATGAAGTATAGTCCTCATGGGTTTGGCTAAGAACTTAGGCTTGCCAAATGTACCAACAGCTCCCCCTCAAGCCTAAGATGCTTGATTCTTTAGGCCTTCATAATCTCCTACAACCCAATCATAGATTTGAACCTGATTAGGTTGGTGCCATCTAATGCTTTTGTCATCATGTCTGCACATTGTTGATGTGTACATACATATGAAAGTCATATCTCCTTGCTAATGATCTTCTCTCTGACATAATGGTAGTGTACTTCAATGTGTTTGATCCTAGCATGGTAGATAGGATTAGCAACAAGGTGCAGTGAACTGATATTGTCCCCAAATATATGAGCAGTTGAGGTATTCAACCCTAAATCAGAGTATAGAGTCTTCATCCACATAGCTTCTTGAGTTGCATTGGCAAGACCTCTATATTCAGCTTCAGTGGATGAAAGAGCAACTATAGGTTGCTTCTTTTGATGACTAAGAAATTAATTTGGAACCTTCAAATGTGAGCTAGCCTGAGGTGCTTCTTTGATCATCTTTGGAACCTACCCAATCTGCATTAGAGAACAATTTGATATCTAAATCAGAGATATAGGGATAGTACAACCCTTCATCAATTGTACCCTTCAGGTATTTCAAGATTCTTTTGGCTGCCTCCATGTGGGGCTTCCTTGAAGTATGCATAAATTGGCTTAGCACACTAACTCCATAGCATATATCAACCCTAGTTAGGGTAGCATAATTTAAACTCCCTACAAGACTTTGATAGCTGGTTACATCCTATATTAGATCACCTTCATGTGCACTTAACTTGTGATTTACCTCCATTGGAATACTTGCAACCTTTGTGTTTTCCATTTTGAATTTGGAAAGCATGTCTCTAATATATTTCCATTGAATTAAGAACATACCACCTTCTATATATACTACTTCCAATCCTAGGAAGTAAGTGGATAGACCAAGATCACTGATTTTGAACTCTTCCTTCATCTGTGCTTTTATCTTCTTGATTCCGTCTTCATCATTACCTGCAATGACAATATCATCCACATACACACAAAAGTGTATGACCTCTGATTGGTGCCTCTTTATAAAAAGGGAAGGATCTGCTTTGCTTACCATAAATCATTTGTCCTGCAAGTAGGTGACTAACCTATGATTCCAAGCCCTATGGGGCTTGCTTCAAGCCATACAAGGCTTTCTTCAACCTACATACATAGTCTGGATATGATTTGTCTTCAAATCTAGGTGGTTGTGCCATATAAACCTCTTTTGAAATCCAACCATTTAGAAAAGCATTTTTAACATCCATTTGGTAAATATTCCAATTTCTTGAAGATGCTACAGTCATAAGTACTCTGATGGTAGGCATCTTTGCCACAGAAGAAAAGGTTTCTGCATAATCTTTACCTTGGGTTTGAGCAAACCCTTTTGCCACAAGCCTTTGCGTTGTACATGTTTATTGATCCATCTAAGTTCTTCTTTACCTTATAGATCCATCTAGATCCAATGATCTTCATGGATGGTTTCCTGGGAACCAATTCCCAAGTGTGATTTTCTTGAAGAGCTTCAATTTCTTCTTCCATAGCTTCTCTCCATTCTGACTTCTTTTTGGCTTCTTCAAATGTTGATGGTTCTTCTGAGTTTGCATCCTGAGCAATGTAAATTGAATGCTTAGTGACTAAGGATGTGTCATATCCATACCTCTATGGCTTCTTCTTTCCTTGGTTGACCTTCTTATGGTTTGTTGGGATGATTCTGCTACATCCCTCAAGTCCTGCATCTTCTCTTTACCTTTATTGTTCCAAGCAAAGCTTTGGTGTTACTTCTTGGTGTCTTCTGATCATCTTTAGAATCAACTAAATCTTCATGTAGGTGATCATTCACCTTCTGCAATGTTGGAAAGTCCTCCTCAAGATCATAACGTAGCTTGAATTTTGCTGCAATCATCTTCAAACCAAGAGTTGTTCTCATCAAAGACAACATCTCTACTAACCAAAAAACCTTTATTACTAGGATTATATAATCCATAACCTTTCTTGTTTAAATCATAACCAATGAATATACACTTCTTTGCCTTTGGATCCATCTTGCCTCTAGTTTGTGGAGGTATGTGTGAAGTATTTCAATGGCGATGCACCACACTGCACTCTCCTTCTCGAGAGCTCCACGACGATATGCTCGAAGTAGAAAACCGAGCTCCTGACGCCACACACAGTACTCCGCACAGAGGTTGTAGAATACGCAGAAAACGTAGTACACAGGGAGCACGAAGATAGACTTCTTAGGTCTTACAAATGCGGTCGAACTTACAGTCTGTGACTGACCAGGCCACTATATGTTTTATTAAAGAACATATACAAAGAAGTGTCCGGTGGCCATTTGGCCTTTCACATGGACACTAACGGTAACAATCTCCCACTAAAGGCCAATATGGCCAGAGTAACTATGGGAGAAAAAAGAAAGAATGATAAAGAATACCTGAGTGTAAGTATACAAACTATACCTCCCACCTGATGGGCATGTTACACAGTATACAAGTGACTACGTAAGATCAAGAATCAAGTAACCCCCATCAAGTGACAACAGTGTCGAAAGCTATCCTGTGGTAGAGCTTTAGTCAAAGCATCTGCAACATTATCTCGAGTGTGAACCTTCTCAAGAATAATGCTCTCAGTGGCTAAGCAATCTCTAATGAAGTGATACCTCACCTCAATGTGCTTGGTCTTTGCATGATAGACCGGATTCTTAGCCAAAGCAATGGCACTCTGACTATCACTGAGCAAGTGAGGTACATGCTGAGGTAAACCCATATCACAAGCAAGACGAGAAAGCCACAATGCTTCCTTACATGCCTCATTTGCTGCAACATACTCTGCTTCTGTGGTGGAAACAGCTGTACATTCTTGAAGACGAGATCTCCAAGAGATAGCACCTCCAGCAAAATGAAAAATGTACCCTGATGTAGACTTACGATTGTCTACACAACCAGCATAGTCAAAATCTGTGTAACCAATAATGGATGCTTTCCCTCTACCTAAGCATAGACACTTGTCCTTAGTGCCACTTAGATATCTCAAAATCATTTTGACCGCTTCCCAATGTTTCTTGCCAGGATTAGACATATATCTGCTCACAACTCCCACTATAAATGCAATGTCTGGTCTCGTAGCTACCATAGCATACATGAGACTACCAACAGCAGACTGATAGGGAATTTTGGTCATGAATTCCTTTTCCTCATCTGATTTGGGGCAGTCATCCTTGCTCAATTTCACATATGTGGGTAAAGGTGTACTCAATGCCTTTCCACCCTGCATATTGAATCGATGAAGTACTTTGGATATGTACTCACTTTGAGACAAGTATATGCATCTTTTACTCCTATCACGAGTAATGCGCATGCCAAGAATATGTTTGGCATCCCCCAAATCCTTCATATCAAATGTCTGACTCAACTTCTTTTTGAGAATTGACAAATCATAAGAGGACTTCCCAGCAATCAACATATCATCGACGTAAAGTATCAAGCATATCAAGCTGCCATCAGAACATCTCTTTGTGTAGAGACAATGATCCTCATTGCTCCGAGAATAGCCTTGGGACTTCATAAAAGCATCAAACTTTTGGTACCATTGTCTAGGAGACTGTTTAAGTCCATACAAGCTCTTCTTGAGCTTACAAACTAGACTTTCCTTGCCAGGAACTACATAACCCTCTGGTTGTTCCATATAGATCTCATCTGTAAGATCTCCATGCAAGAAAGCTGTTTTCACATCCATTTGGACTAGCTCTAAGTCCTCCATTGTAACGAATCCAAGCAACATGCGCAAAGTAGTCATCTTGACCACTGGAGAGAAGATTTCCTCAAAATCAACACCATGTTGTTGCTTAAAACCCTTTGCAACAAGTCGTGCTTTATATTTTGGAGAAGCACTATTTGATGTGAATTTCAGCTTATATACCCATTTACATGGTAAAGCTTTCCTGCCCTTTGGCAAAGGTACTAAGTCCCAAGTACCATTCTTGTGAATAGAATCCAACTCACTCTTCATGGCACGCTCCCACTTGACATGATCCTCTGTCTGCATAGCCTCTTTGTAGCAAGAGGGCTCACCGGCATCTGTTAGCATAACAAAATCTAAACGTGGAACATATCTATCAGGTGGATATGAGACACGTGCAGAACGTCTCAATGGTTGCTGAACAGGAACATGTGCAGGCTGATCTGAATGGACATTCTCTTGAACATCCCTATGTGCAGCATTTTTATGCATGCTAACCGGAGGACTAGTATCCTCAAACACCACTCTTCTCACTTCAACCTCCTTAATCGGCTGTTTATGCATCTTAGACTCATTAAAATTGACATCACTACTTCTGATCACTGACCGTGTTTCAGGATCCCATAAGCGATATCCAAATTGTCCTTCTCGACCATATCCAAGAAAAATGCACTTCTTTGACTTATGGTCCAACTTCTGTCTAAGATTCTTGGGTATATGAACATATGCTTCACACCCAAAAACTCGAAGATGATCATAATATGGTGGTTTCCCTGTCCATAACTCTTGTGCCACTTTCAGACCTTTGGCAATACTAGGTGAAAGGTTAATCACATGAACTGCAGTCAATACTGCTTCTGCCCAAAAACCTTGTGAGAGGTTTGCATGATGCAACATAGAGACTACTCTATCTTGAATAGTTCTATTCATCCTCTCAGCTACACCATTCTGTACTGGGGTATAAGGAGTTGTAAACTCTCTACGAATCCCTCTACATTGACAGAAAAGGCTGAATTCATGTGAGGTATACTCACCCCCATTATCTGAACGTAAAGCCTTAAGCTTAGTTCCTTTTTCAGTCTCAACTGAAGCAAGCCATTTTCTGAAAGTAGGGAATACATCATCCTTCGATTTGATAGGATATACCCAGACTTTTCTAGTAGCATCATCTATGAAAGTGACAAAGTAAAGAGAACCACCTAAGGACCTAGTGGGCATAGGACCACACACATCTGTATGAACAAGATCTAAAGGCTGAATTGAAGAGTCAATGTGCGTTTTATGCACATTTCTGGTTTGCTTTCCATATTGACAATGCTCACAAAATGAAAAATCAGAGAAAGATAACACAGGTAAGTAGCCAGAACGAGAAAGATTTTCCATTCCACTACGAGATATATGGCCCAAACGACCATGCCAAATACAAGCCATAGGCTGTTCAGTAACAGCTAACAAGTGTTCTTTCTGTGATACAAATAAAGGGTAAGTGAGCCAACTTTCCTTCCTTTTGCAATAACCATATTGCCCTTTGATATACGAAAGGACTGAGCATAGAAGACCACCTTGTAACCAAGGTCATCAAGTTGACCAACTGACATCAAACTGAGAGAGAACTTTCTATTTTGAGATTGTAGGTACTCAGAGTTTTTCTCAAAGCTCAGAACCTCGTATGAATTGACTAGAGAGCTTTTGCATACATCTAATTTAAGTGTTTAACTAACTAACACAAGTTATTTCATGGATTTAGAGTGACTACACAGTGAGCAATAATTTTAACAACCTAAGGGGGTCATCCCAATATTTTAGGAACAAGAAGACATGGAGACATGGGTTGCTTCATAAATAGATATCTTGAGATCTACTAAAAAAAAGTTAAATGAAACTTTGTAGGCATAAACTAGACACTTCACTCTAACTATAACAAGTTAAAGTGCATGAAATGATGGAGTATACGGGCGATAGATGTATAGTTCATGATGTATCAAATGGCGATGTAATTAGTGCTTCTATCATTTTATGTTGTGGGGTTTTTCATAATTATGCAAAATATGTGAATGATTGAGCATGTGTAGTTCAAGATTCTCAGGCTATGTCAGATGCAAAGCTTTGGCATGCATGCTTTGGTCATCTGAATTTTGTTAGTTTGCTATGCCTCCAGAAATTCGAAATGGTGCCCTCTCTTCCCAAACTTGAGGCACGTGGTAAACATGTCTATGAAGGTTGTATTTTGGGCGAAATTCAACATTCTTCCTTCTCGAAACAGGGTTCAATATGAGCTACTAAAAAATTGTAGCGTGTTCAAAGTGATGCTTGGTGTCCTATGAAACACCTTCTTTTGGGAACTATCTTTACTTCATGACTCTCATTTATGATTTTTCCAGGCATGCATGGGTATATCCATTGAAAGCAAAGTTTGAAGTGTTTATGTGCTTCATTTGATGACATGATTTCTCCTACATCATCTACATTTGTACCCACATGAGTGCATTTCCATTTTGTACATAGGAGGCACTCCATTTCGATTTTATTTCCATTTCATATTGTATCTCTTTTGTATTTGGGTACCTTGCCATTTGCTTCTACCATTGTATTAATTCTCCTTTAAGGGCAGTTATCCCACATGAGATGTACTTTGGAGAGACCTTCCCAAATCCATATAAGGAGGGACTCTCCCCCCATTTGTACTTGGTTAGAAGCTTAAGGAGCCTACTCCATGCTCTTGGCAAGCTCATTTCTAATCCATATGAGTTTACCCATTTCTTGGTCTACTCACTTTGAGTCTCTCACACTCTTTCTTTTGTGAGTACAGTCTTCTTTTCATTTGTCTTCCACGTGTTGTACTCTCTACATGATATCAGAGCGCTAGGTGGAGGTCTTGGTGGTGCATTTGGTGATTATTTTGTTGGTGGTACTGGTGTTTGCGCATTGGTGGTTTTGCTTTCTCCTCATTAAGAGAAGCTTTTGCCATCAGATTTGCTCTTTGGGCTTCATTTTTCCCATTTGGCCACCCTCCTACCCTTCTTCCTTATAATTTTTGCACCCCTTTATCCCCATTTTCCCACCCTTCCACCCCCTTTGTGATCATCATATGATCATTTGGTGACATTTTGAAGAGTTTCTATTGTATCTCAAATATTTTGAGCGTTTATAAACACTATTGGGATCATTAGCAGTTTCCATGCTCGATAGTTTTGTCATCCTCAGTATCACTTTCTTGGTGCATGTTTGTAGAAATTCGTCCATTAATTTGGTGGTGATTTTAGTGTTGCACCCTTATTTGGTGATAATTCATGACCTCTCCTAGAACATGCATTTAGTCTGCTACATGTTCATAGTTCAAAGCATCAATTCACATTCGTAACATGAAAATAATATCTATCCTGGTTAGAAAACGTGAGATCTATGACCTGACTGTTTGTAAACAACAGGTGTTTGTTTTTGAAGTAAGTGTTTTTGGCCTTTGTTAAAGCAACAAGGCAAAGCATGATCTAAAGGATGGTGAAGCTACACCTACGTTCTCCATCCACAACTTAGAGCATGGAACAAGAGAGTATTGCACCTGTGATGAAAGTTGCACTTGTGTAGAACCCAAGCATGTGCCTCTTTTGTGAAATCATCGGCTCAGTGCTCTGGAAAGTGACTCTGTATCTGGAAAATATTCTTTGTGAACGAGGATGGTTTGTCTGCAACATCTCCTTAATAGTTGCAACAGAGAACCGATGCATGAGAGGGGCAGGCTGTGTGAATTGGATCTACATCATCTTTGTCCAACAAAGAGGAAAAGTGAGACTCTGTGCAATAGTAGAGATCTCGACATACTAGCTAGAGAGCTCTACATGGAGCACAACAGAGCATCGAGAGAGAGAGAGAGAGGGAGAGAGAGAGAGAAGCTCTATCTATAGTTGGGTTCATGGAGATCCTGACAACTCTCTTCTCAAAGAGAGCGTGAGAGACTAATTCCTCAGGAAGCTCTCGAGTGGGTGTCCAACATAGGATCACATTGGGATCTCTTCTTAGCAAGTTATGTTGCATACACCATAGGAGAGTGGAGACCACATGGATTGCATATCCAATTAGTGGCTATTACTTACTTTGGTGTTATCTTTCAGAAAGGTCTACCCTCTAACCTTTGAAGAACCATCCCTTGTTTTTTTTGGCATATATTTTAATGTCCTTTAAAGGAGATCTTTTTCAAGGATACTTCCTATTTTTTAAGGAAACATTTTATTCTATAATCTCCAAGGGTTCAACCCTTAATTTTAGCCACTTCAAGCACTTTGTAAGAAGATGGTATTTTCCAAAGGATTTCACCTATCATCGTGGCTCACTATTTGGCACTTACTGCCACCCCACATCTTTTGACATCACAAATCTAAGAAGAAGATAGTGTGTGAGTGTGTGTGAGCCTTGGTAGGCTACTCTAAGCCCCCAAGTGTGACTTTCTGTATGTGCAACGGGCTACTCTAAGCCCTTCTTTTGCATTGAATTGTCTTGGTTTTTGTGCAAGTGTAGGGCTATTCTAAACCCCCCCTCTCTAAGGACTTTTCTCAAGACTAGGGCTATTCTAAGCCCTCCCCCCTCCAAGGTATCTATCTCATTTTTTTGGTGCAAGTGTAGGGCTACTCTAAGTCCCCTCCCTATCCCATATCAATTTTTGTGTTAAATTTTGAGTGAGCATATGTATAGTGTAGTCTGACTTCTTAGTCGACATGTCTACATACTAATGCATAATTGCTCCTAAGAAATGAGGTGGAACCTTTTCTCTCATAAGATTTTTTATGAGAGTCAATATTGTTTTGCATTCTCTAGCAGCATCCATCATATCTGTACATGCAAAACAAAATCATTTCGAAATCAATATTTATATATACATATATATACACATGCTTGTATGTATAGGTGTACGCAATATGAATGCATGTGTACGTGTATATGTGTATGTATGTGTGTATGCATGTTTGTGCATGTGTCTGTGGCATATGCATCTATGTATGCATGCATGTGTATGCATACATCTATGCATGTCTGTGTATGCATGCATGTATGCATGTCTGTGTATGCATGCATGTATGCATGTTTGTGTATGCATGCATGTATGCATGTGTGTATGCATACATGTATGCATGTATGCATGACTACATGTGTGTATGCATATGTGTGGTGTATGCATGTATGTACATGCATGTATGCATGTGTGTATGCATGTGTCTGTGTGGTGTATGTATCTATGTGCATGTCTATGTCTGTATGCATGCATGTATGCATGTGTGTCTGATGTTCTTTCATCAACAACTCCATTTCGTTGAGGTGTGTATGGCACTGTGCACTGATGTTTTATACCAAGCTCAACTAGAAATGCATTAAAGTCAAAAGACATGTATTCCCCCTTCCATTAGAATGGAGGGTGCCCAATTTACATGCTGACAAATTTTTAGCAATAACCAAGATTTTTTTATAACACATGAACACTTTGGAATTTGCTTTCAATGGATACATCCATATATGCCTCGAAAATTCATCAATAAAATTAACAGTGTAAGTAGTTCCCAAGTGAAGTTTTCTATGTATCACCCTAGAAAACACTATAAACAAACTAGAATTTATGAAAAGATCTAATTGAACTATCTGTTGGGAAGGAGGAATATTGAATTTTGTCTAACATATAGCCTTCATAGATATGTTTAGAAGGTGCCTCAAGTTTGGGCATCAAGGACACCATTTTAGAATCATACAAACATAGCAAACTAGTAAAATTCAAATGATCGAAGCGTGCATGCCAAAGCTTTGCATCTAAGATAGCCTGAGAATCTTGAAGTAAACATGTTGAATCATTCACAAATTTTGCATAGTATATGAGCTTATACAACTCATGACATAGAATGCCAGAAGCAATAATAGCAACACCATTCGAGAGATCATGAACTATACAACTATCATCAACAAATTTGACGGCCAAGCCAACCTTGGCTAATGATAAAATTGACAACATATTTTTCTTGATCCTTGGCATATATAAAGCATCTCACAATGTGAAAGAACTACCATCAGCAGAAGTTAGAAAGATCTTTCCAACTCCCATTACAGGATAAGAGCAGCTTTAGCATATGTGATAGTATTCCTTGTAGGGGAAGACTCAAGTGAAGTGAAAAGATTGTGTTTCGAGGTAATATGTTTGGTTGCACCACTATCAAAGTACCAAACACTTGAGTCTATAACAAACATATAGTACTACTCATGTGAACATGGGTCATAGCTACAAATAGTAATAAATGTTCATTCTTCATTTTGAACAAGATTAGAAGACTATGTTTTAAGTGTAGAGGCCTCTACAACAACCATTACAGCCTCTTTCTTCTTTGCCTCTTTTACAACGAATTTAGGATAACTCTTTATGACATGATCATTTGCCTTACAGTACTTGAAAAATCATTTCTTCCTTTTTGGTTTTCTATCATCTTTTTCTTCCTTCTTTTATTGTGTGGCATTAGAAAATTTTTGCTTACTAGTAGATGAGCACCATTTACCTTTGTCCTTCTGACGAGCTAAGCAAGATTGATCTGCAACACACATAATTGACATGCTCTGCTTGAACTAAACTTTCTACAACAAAACAAAGACCAAATCCTCAAATCTTAATGCATTTGGATTGTTTTTCATCATCAATAAAAGAGTAGAAGCAAAAGTCTTATATGAATCTAGAAGACTGTTAAGAATAGTCTACACAAGTGAGCAATCTAACAAGATTTCATAAGCACAAACCAACTGCTCCTTCAGATCTTTGATCTTTGTAAAAAATTATCCATTGAATCTCCTTCATTCATATGCTCACTCTCCGATTGTTTGCAGAGGTAAGTAGCACAAGCCTCATTTCTTTCTTGGTATAATGTTGAAAGAGTACCCCAATCATCTTTTGCTATCTTGCAAGAGCAAATATGAATGATAATGGCATACTTGATAGACAAGGCTATCAATGCATCTCTGTCATCCCGACAAAGTTTCTCTATAATAGGTGCAATATGAGCTGCAACATAACCAAGAAATTGAAGATCATCATCTTGAACACCATCTACATCACCTTCAATAACTGTATTTGGAGGTGTAGTAGGATATTTTCAACACGTTGCACAATATTCCACATACTTTTGCTACCAATACATAATGCACTATATATGCCCATAGGTAATTAGTACCATCCAACTTATCCTCAACAACCAACATATGGAATACATCATTGCCATCATCCATGGCGAGTGACTAAATACGTTGGTGCAAAAAATTGATTATATCTCAAAAAAGTTGAACAAAAATGGCATGTCAAGCTCTACTAAACCTATAGCAAACTTTGAGGGGCTTTTATTGACGAACCAAAACTTGTATTTATGTTTGGCACAAAAGGATGAAATTGCCTACAAAGTCACTCTAATAGTGCATTTGTAGGCTGAAATGAGCTCAAATCAAAATTTTGATGTGATAGGGGTGAAGCTATTTTGAACTCCTAATTGCCCTCAGTATGCTCACCAATTTTTGTGCAATTCTGCGACCGTGACTATTGAAAATGCCCTAGATGAAGTGACCACCTACTGTGAAACCAATTGTTGGAGTTTGAGGTCTATGGAAGCACATGAACAACACAAGGAAGAAGAAGAAGTGTGGAGCACAACACAATATTGAATTCATTACCAAGGGAGTGTACAAAGATAAGTGACCCGTTAGGGTTATATGTGTATATACAAATTGTGGGGAAAGAACCTCCTAAAGAAGAAAAAAAGTGCCACGACGTTCCTAAGTGTGTTTACACACAACATTATTGAAATATATCAACAAGGATAAGAGTACCCTAGGGCAACTATGACTAGCTTGCAATGAGTTAATGAAAGGGCATATTACGTCTTCTTGCCAAACTTCTCATGAAGCTTGGAAGATACTTCAAGTTCTGTATGAAAATAAGACTCCTACAATAATTTATGCCCTAGAAGTAAAATTCCACAAGCTAGCAATTAGGCATGCGGACCCTATCATTGAAGTCATTGCCAGTTTTGAATATTATCAGCGCAAAGCGAAGATATGGCTATTCGGCTTCTAAACAAACTCCCAAAGTCATATGAGACATTTTTCATGAACCTCTAAAATAGAGGTCAACTCTTGAATTGGGAAGAAGTACAAAGACTTATACCCCTCCTTGATTTGCATGCAAAGTATTCAACATCTCAAGAAGTAGATATGAGAGTTAAGGGGCCCTTAAACAAGCCTAAACAATCTATTCATCAATATAGAAATTCTTCTATGCAAGGCTCCAACAATTGATCCAAGAACTTTACATGAAATTATCATGATAACATGATAAATCATAATTCTAACGCATCTCTATATAAAAATCAACTAGTATATATTTGATAGTGGAGCTACCTCCCATATGTGCAAGGATTATGAGTCCTTCTAGAAGGTAGAAGACCACAAAGGATAAGTCTACTTAGGAAACATAAAAAATATTCCAATTGAAGGAAAATTCAAAGTATCAAAGATTGGTGAAGTGCAAGATGTGTGCTAAGCTTGCACTTAAGGAAAGAAATATAGGGCTCCCATACCAAAAGAGGCTTCCACCAGAGCAAGGAATCCTTTGGCCCTCATCCATATGGACCTTTGTGCACCTATGAATACCACATTGTTAGGTGGGTCACTATACATATTTCTCTTAGTAGATGATCAGACTAGATACATATGGGTGTATTTTCTCAAATCAAAGGTAGATATTTTCTTCGAATTTTGAGAGTGGGTCTATCAAGTTGAGGATGAAGCATCCACTCTAATAAAGACTATCAGATTAGATGGAGGTGGTGAGTTTATCAATCACAATTTTGATAATTTCCTAAATCAGAAAGGCATCAAAAGACAAGTCAGAAAGCCTCATACTCCATCTCAAAATGGGTTTGTCAAATGGAAAATCCATAGTGTCATGGAGATGCATGCACCATGCTTCACAATAAAGCATGATCTTTCAAATTTTGGGCCAAAGTTGTACACACTGCAGTACACATCATTGACAGTGGCTTCATAAGTGCACTACACAATAAGACACCATTTGAAGCCTACTATGGACGAAGGCCCAATGCTAACTACTTTAGATTTTTTGGAAATGAAGCATTTGTACATGTGCCCAAGGAAGATCAACACAAGTTATCATCTAAGTCTAAGAAGCATCCATTCATTGGATATAATGAACAATTTAAGGCATACACATCATACGATATGGAAAACCACTCCATCACTATTTCATAATATTTAATCTTTGATGGATCTTCAAAGTACTCAAATAAAGACCCAAGCTCAAGTTCTAGTCCACCCATCTACACTTCAAGGGGTCATAATAATTTCTAAGCATAGTTCAGATGCAAGTACTTCCCAATAGCTTAAGAGATTTCAAAGGCTCATTGAGAAGCAACAATGAGAACAAATTCAGTATGTAAATTATTTTCTCATGCATCATATTCAACAAATTCTACAACCTTCCAACTTGAAAGAAGTTCAAGGCCAAACAGAGTGGGAAGAAGTTATGCAGATAGAGATGGATGCAATCCAAAAGAACAATGCTTGCACACTTTTACTAAAGCCTTCTAATCATCAAGTTATTGGGGTTAAGTGGCTATATAAAGTCAAGTATAAATCAAATGGAACTTTGGACAATTACAAAGCAAGACTTGTGGCAAAGGGATATAAACAAAAGCATGACATTGACCATGAAGAAACCTTTGCCCCTACTACAAGGTTTATGTCTGTTAGAGTCATTCTTGCCTTAAGTGCACACTTCAAATGACCCAATTACCAAGTATATGTAAAAAGTGCTTTCCTAAATGATGATCTTCAAGAAGAGGCATATGTGGAAGAGCTTGAAGGTTTCCAAATCAAAGGAAAGGAAGATCATGTATACAAACTTCACAAAGCACTTTATGGACTTAAGCAAGATCCTAGGGTCTGATATGAGAAGATACAAAAGTTCTTTGA
This sequence comes from Ceratopteris richardii, assembly GCA_020310875.1. Classification (NCBI taxonomy): domain Eukaryota; kingdom Viridiplantae; phylum Streptophyta; class Polypodiopsida; order Polypodiales; family Pteridaceae; genus Ceratopteris; species Ceratopteris richardii. The sequence goes on from CM035412.1 coordinate 195,039,338, forward strand.
AGACAAAGGATTTCAAAGACTCACGACCGATGCTAACCTCTAAATATATTAAAAAGAGTCCCTAGTTGCATCTTCTTTATGTAGATGACTTGATTTTGACAGGCTCAAATGATGATCCCATCCAGTTTGTCATCAAGCAAATTCACCTCGAGTACTCAATATCGATCTTGGCTTACTTCACTACTTCTTAGGCATGAAAGCTTGGTAGATGAAAGAAGGTATATTCCTCTCTCAGAAGAAATACTGCTTTGATCTCCTTTCTAAGTACAACATGGACTAGTGTTGCTCAATATCGACATCACTTGTTCCCAATATGACACTCACACTAGAGGACACATCATCACTCATGGACATGCATGATTATCGAAAAGCTAGTTGGCTCCTTACATTGCCTAGCCAACACAAGACCAAATATTGCCTATGCAATTGGCATACTCAATGCATGCTTAGAGCCTCCTTAGGGGGGGTTATGCTCCTCTAAGGGGGCCCTCATATGTGTATTTTTGGATGAAGGGTTCTCTTCACTCTTCCTAGTGTCAATGACTCCTCCCCTAAGAGGATGATGAGTCAGCTCTTCTTGAAAAGATGGCCATCCCAAATTTTTCATAGGGAAATAACTTGGCCCAAAAGGATTCTAACCCTTTTCTTTCGATACCAAATGTTACTTCTACCTATATTATCTCAAGAATAAGACTTGAATGATGTGTGTGCAATTCACCTCCCATCCTTTATACCCTCTTACACCCAAGATAGTAATGATTTGGAATGATCTAGTGTGGACATGTGGCCATCATGCACACTCATTCCCATTACTTCTTAAGTACCTTAAGCTATCCCCTAAACTTATAGGGACCTTGGACAACCTTAGCCCTTGTTCCACACACACAAGTAATGGTCTCTTTAGATTGATATCTAACACTAGACCTTGCCTATGAAACTTTTACAATGCCCCTAATAGATCATGACCTTATCCCAAGCAAAACCTAAAACAAGCTAGAGTGCTTGACCCTCAACATGGGACAAAGGAGAAAGAAAAGCTAGAGCCTCAACAATTGATCTCTTCAAAACAATCACTCTCAAAAAACTAGGAACTTTCAATCCCCGATGAAGCATTGACCTCTTGCTCGAAGCACTCAATCAACTTCAAAGGATTACACCAACCTCGAAGCACTAAAACCCTATCCTCTATGACACAAATTAGGCCATAAAGCATTAACCTATTAAAAAATGCAAATTATTGACCATGGAGGGGCCCAATATCAAAGGGTCATCATGTAGTCACTAGAGAACAAAATGAAGAAGCACGAAATCATAACTTTGATGGGTGGGAGGTGGAATCCAAGGGTGAAGCCCTGCAATGAAACCTTCAAGAATTGCCACACTAATGGGAAGATGAGAGATGACCTTCTGACAATAGAGGATTAGAAAATATGAAAGGTTTAAGACACGACCGTTTGAGAGAAGGAGGTCGTGACCCTCTAGAGAGAGTCATGAACCTCGTGAGTAGCTAGATAACAATCATGATAGGGTTCATCAAAACCTTGAACCCCATGAGAGGATACCTAGAAATTTATGTAGTGAGAGAGATATGGTGAAAAAAAAAAAGAAGCAGGTCCCATGAGTCTATCCTTTGCAAGCAAAGGGGTGCATTCGACAATAAAAGCCACCATGCAAGTGAAAAATTGGGTGGCAATGAGGCCTCATTTGTCCATGGATAGAGATGATAAGCTAATGAAGACAACAATCGTCGATAAAATATAGTGATGATGAAAATTGCCCTCAAATATATTACATCTAGTGATGATGATAACTATAGGTGCAAAAAGTTAAGATATATTTTTGAACTACATGAATAGAAGGAAAAAGCTAAAAATAAAAAGGAGTTTTTTTGTTCATTTTTGAAGTTTTATCCTTGAACCACTCTTCCATTAGGCTTGAAATTTGAAACTACAACTCAACACACTGAAGGGACCACCTTTATCCTCCACTTTCAAGGACTAAAATCGGATTGATCTGTGAGTATTGAAGAAAGTATAAGTTCTTTTTTT
>CM035412.1:195063885-195091385 GCA_020310875.1 Ceratopteris richardii
TTTTCTCTCGAGTGCGTAGTATGCTCTCTGGCTCATGTGGAATAGATTGAACAGAAATAGGCTCTATTACCTCACTATCTGGAATGAGGTTGTCAGATTCACCCAGCCTTTTCTTAAGCCGGCTAACATGAAAAACTGGATGGATTTGACTATTCTCTGGAAGTTGGAGCTGATAAGCCATGTTTCCTATTCTCTTAAGTATTCGGAAAGGTCCACAATACCTAGGAGATAATTTTGGACAAGGTCCCGTCTTCATGGTTTCAGACCTAGATGGAACTCTAAGATAGACTTGCTCTCCTACCTCAAAGTTGATATCTCTTCTTTGAGGGTCAGCATAGGCTCTAGCCCTATCCTGAGCTTTCCTAATGCTGTCCTTAGCAAGTCTAAGCATATCATTCATTTCTTCCAAGAAGTCCTTTGCAGCTTGAACTTTTTCATTCTGCAAGCCAACTGCATAAGGAGCCCTTGGCTGAAACCCATACATAAGCATAAATGGACTATGCCCAGTGGAAGAGTGCTTGGCACTATTATATGCAAACTTTTTCATTCTGCAAGCCAACTGCATAAGGAGCCCTTGGCTGAAACCCATACATAAGCATAAATGGACTATGCCCAGTGGAAGAGTGCTTGGCACTATTATATGCAAACTTCCTCTTCATTTTTAGGAAGAAACTCTTTTAGGAAAAGAGTCTCAAACTGAGTCCAGTCACTAGGGATAGAGTTCGCCTCCTTAAGACTCATCCACCACTTATAAGCACGTGGGCCGAGGGAAAGACTCGCCTCTAGCACACGATACTCAGGTGGGGTGCCCTTCAATTGATGCAAATCATGCCACTTTTGTAAAAAAGTGTAGATTGCATCCTTATTCCTGTCTCGGTCATCCCCAGTGAAGGTAGGTGGCTTCAAATCTTTCAGGAGGGGAGCTTCCCTAGAGCTCTCTCCTTTATGTTTACTAGGAAGAGAGGTCTCTTTCCTAGTAATCTCTAAAGGAATGGTAGGAGTCTCTCTTTCCTTCCTAGCTCTATAGTAGAGTTTGCATATAATAGTGCCAAGCACTCTTCCACTGGGCATAGTCCATTTATGCTTATGTATGGGTTTCAGCCAAGGGCTCCTTATGCAGTTGGCTTGCAGAATGAAAAAGTTCAAGCTGCAAAGGACTTCTTGGAAGAAATGAATGATATGCTTAGACTTGCTAAGGACAGCATTAGGAAAGCTCAGGATAGGGCTAGAGCCTATGCTGACCCTCAAAGAAGAGATATCAACTTTGAGGTAGGAGAGCAAGTCTATCTTAGAGTTCCATCTAGGTCTGAAACCATGAAGACGGGACCTTGTCCAAAATTATCTCCTAGGTATTGTGGACCTTTCCGAATACTTAAGAGAATAGGAAACATGGCTTACCAGCTCCAACTTCCAGAGAATAGTCAAATCCATCCAGTTTTTCATGTTAGCCGGCTTAAGAAAAGGCTGGGTGAATCTGACAACCTCATTCCAGATAGTGAGGTAATAGAGCCTATTTCTGTTCAATCTATTCCACATGAGCCAGAGAGCATACTACGCACTCGAGAGAAAAGGACGAGGAGTCACTTGTATAAAGAGTGTTTAGTAAAGTGGAAAGATAGTTCAGAAGATAGTGCCACATGGGAGCGGGTTAGCACCCTACAGAGACGGTTTCCCAGTTTCAGTTTACCTTCCCAAGAGTTTTCTTAAGGGGAAGGATATGGGGAAACAACACGGAGACAGGACCATGAATTTCTATTCATGGGGATATAGTGGGAGTGGTGATACTATCATTTCTCTCTTTCTTTTAGACCTTCCAATACCATTTTTGAGGACAAAAACGGAATCAAGGGGAAGGAAATGTTATGGAGTACCCCCAAGAGAGGTGTGAACCACCTCTTAGTTGTGATTAGATGGGCTCATACATGAATGCCATGTGGCACCCATGTATGAAGCCATGTGGGGGGATGACTCACCATTATGGAGAGAGAGAGTAAGGCTAGGACACCACGCGGCTGGGCGGCACATCTTTTGAATCGATCTCCGTGCTCGCGCGTTGTCTGAGGATGGACCTCGAACTGCGTGCCTGAGGAGGTGACTCCCAAAAGTAGGAGGATCCCTGGAGGGCTATTCAACACTGGTATCAGAGCCTTACTCTCTCTCTCCATAATGGTGAGTCATCCCCCCACATGGCTTCATACATGGGTGCCACATGGCATTCATGTATGAGCCCATCTAATCACAACTAAGAGGTGGTTCACACCTCTCTTGGGGGTACTCCATAACAAGTTGCCTCTATTGTGCTATGCTCCAAAATGGATTCTCGCTTCTTTGATTTGCGTGGCAGTTGACTGGAACTTTTTAAGTGAAGTGTTTGAACTAAGAAGCTCTTGAAGATTATATTGGGATGATATCGAGAGGGCCTTCTCTATCCATTTTTTGATCATGAATTCTTGTGGGTGGTGTGTGAGATTGCACTGATCATGAGTCGGAGAACGTCTTCCCTGCATCCAATGTGATATTTTCCAAGTCAGCTAAAGTTCTTTCTATATAATTGGCTGGGTGACAGGTCTTTATAATCTCCAACTTCGTACTTTCCCATGTTTCAAAGTGATCTTTAGTGTATTGGGTGTACCATTTTTTTGCAAACCCATCAAGTGTAGATGGGAAGAATGCCAAGATGCATCTTCTCTTTGTTGTAGCCCTTTGCTTTTGCACAAAGAAATGAATCGCCTAATATGGTCCTCGGTCTTCTATGGTGCCTCCTCTCTGAATGATGAAAATCTGATGTTAATTCTAAACAATAGGGTTGAAAGTTCTTCTAGTTTGATGTGAGCTTCTTTGAAGTTTTTTTGTTTTGCATCTTTGATACCCCTTTGTTGAGGCTCGAGGAGGGTTTGTGACTTTTCTTCTACTTGAGTGGTGGCGAGTTTCCTAAGTAGAGTACTTGAAGTACAACCATACTACAAAGTATAGATTTAAAATGGGATTTAAATTGTTTAAATCATAGAGGTTTTTAAAAATAAAAATAAAGATTGAGGTTTTTATTCATGAGGAGAGATTTTGATTTTTTCTTGTATTTAACATATGCACCATACCTATTGAGCTCATACATACATTTTAGTGTCAAAAACACGTAAAATACCTACTCTAAAATCTTTTACACACTCCCCATTACATTGGTGAGCAATGATCGTTCTGAGTCTTGAGTCGTGGCACAAGCTGCACATGATACCAGCCATCATAGAACTTAAATGATAGTCTACATAGTACAAACTTAAATGATAGATCATGATCCCTAGATCCATATTGCAATTTGTACCATACATGAGATAGTGTTCAATGACATTTCCTTACATGAAAAGTAAAAGATATACATGAATGTGACATATTACTGACTATCGGCATACAGAAACCATATAATGAGTGTCATACAAATAACCATAAAGTGATCACTATCATTGAGTCACTGATGATTGTCAATACTATAATCTAAGATGACTCTCCAATGTCATCTATGGAGTCATAATGTATTGGATCCTCATCAAATGTACTAGCCCATGATGTACTACACGACTCTGTATGTCCAAACTGAGTTGCAAGCACTGCAATGACCAAGATCATCTCGGCTAGAAGATGAGGCTGAGAACTCATCCCAATAATGTGCATGCTCTATAGAAGTCCCAAGGCCATGAGTATCGCGAACACTAGATGTCCAAGCACATTGTCCACGACCTCGCCCACCTCCTCTCAAATAATACGTCCGTGGTTGACTAGTAGATGGCAATGATGGATCATCTACACAATGTTTTCATAATTTAGTATATTAGAATGTAGAAACTAGAATGTACAATGAGAAATATACTTTTTTATATATGATAATTTAAATTCTATATCCATGTGAGCTCTATCACTTCGAGCACGACTACGAGTCATGTCTCTCAGACTCCATTGCAAGCATGGTAAAGATCTCTCTCCTCGTGAGGGATTTGAGGGATATCTTTGACAAGATTGATATCAACAGAATCTACATTGACTTGCAATTTAAAATTTGCAAAATTGTAGATTAATGTTTAGTAAATACATATTTAAATTTTAAACGCATGATTAAATATTAGACAAATATTTACGTGTAAAGGAGAAATATTATATCCTTTAGTCTCTAGCAACTTGAGATTGCATTGCAAAACTTTGACTCTCAAGTTGCGCTAGGCTCAATTTATTCCTCTTTTTTTTTGGGTGTGGAATAGAACCCATGTGCTCCAATTCGTCTCTCGAGGGTCCTATACTACAATGATCAATCTTACGAGTATTTGCAAGGTAAGCTTTCTTTGCAATTCGTACATAATAAAATCAATTAGACTTGATTCTTTGATAATGGGACTTAGAGTCATCACTCATTAAATTATTATGAAATATTTATTAAAAAAACACTTATCAATAAAAGAGTACTAATTCCATATTTCTCCCACCATGTGACAAAAGAAAATTGATTTTTTCGTAGATGTGCTTTAGGTTGTCCAAAGTATTTCTCAATGCTATAGAATCTCACCCTCTCATCCTTCAATTGAAATAAGAGGGCTATATCCCGACCTATCCATTTTGAGGTGTACTCGATCCAACTATCCTCAAAATCTTGTTTGTGTATTGTTCATCGTTTCTCTAGAAGAATATGAGAAATTGCATGGATTGGCTTATGAAACCAATCCCATTGTTGGACAACATCACATAAACCCTTTTTTAATTAAAAAAATTTCAAATCATATACAAACAATTATCAATAATCATACATCGTATACATAAAAATTAAACAAGTAGCAAATTGCAATAAAGCTACTCTGTCTCTGAAAGTCCATCAACTTGTTGGATGCAATTTTATATACGGTTGATGTACTTGTATACAAGGCAAAGAGTGCTACCCTCTATATCTATAACGCGGGGCACAATCTATACATGCTCGATAGGAGCTATCAATATCTCTCCCTTCACCCAAAGGTCATTCTCTCCCATGATGGGTGATGAAAATTTTGTGAAGAGAGAATTCCCTGCCTTAGCTTTCAATAACTGATACCATTCTTCTGAAACACATTTGTAGAAGACCCTTTCTCACTCTCAAGTCTCTATCAACGACCAAGTACAAAAAAATAGATGAGAGAAGGTTTTGGAAATCTAAAGAGCAATGAGCACAAAAAATGTTTAGGACTTTTGGGCGACTAGTGATGAACTTCACTATGACTTTGGCTTTATCTAAGATGGCTCTTACCCATGGAATCTTCCATATGTCTTCCATGAGGAAATCTAAACTGTGTGATGCACAAGGTATCCATTTGATTTTGGGATACATATCTTGAACCATACGTCCTATGGACACAGAGTTAGACCCATTGTCGGTCAAAACTTTCACCACATTTTCACTCCCACATCCTTAATGCATTTTTTAACATGTGAAAATATAATTTGCCTAGTAACCACTATGCAAGGTGCATGTGCAAGAATGGCACGTAAGTAAGAACATTGTGGCCTTGCATGAGAAGTTAGGAATGTTATAAACATTCCTATACCTCGTGTCCGACCAGCCATCACATAGAATAGAGCAGCCATACTTTTCCCACGAGCTCCTTAATGACAATATCTCTATCTCAACTAATGTTTTTTGTTTAAAGAGCTTAGAGGTATGTATGACTTATACTCATGGACACTCCGAAGGGTACCCAATCCTACTCAGCTTTCATGGCCCTCTTTGATGAAAGTGTGTCTGCCACATTGAATGGGATACCACATTCAATGAAAAGCTTGGTTATATGCAGGGTTGCTGCATTCATCGGTTGTTTTTGTATTCCGGCCCTCACACTACCTTTCACAAATATATTACTCTTTGGAAACTTGGGTCTACGATCTGCAATGATATTGATTGAGCTAATGCTCTCAGTGCATGGCCTTTTGGATACACCAGGGATACAATCAAATTATCAATGTCATCAACGGGATTGGTTTATTCCTCATTGCTATGTGACAGTGAGGATAAACCAAATGTCATTTTACCCACCCTTCCCTCAATTGAAGTAGCAGTTAGCCCCTCAACAATCCTTGGAAGAATAGAAGTGCATTTTCCAATATCTCGACCTTTCAAGCCAAGGAGATGAGCCTTGATATGAGATGCGGTGCTCATGTAAACTCCCATGCAATACTTGCATTGCCATGTATCTTGCCAAGCTTTTTCACATGGCTGCGAATAACATTAAGAGTTCTTCAAATGATGATGAAATTCGAAGGATAAAAAGGGTAGGCTTAGGACTACACGATTAAGACACTCAAGGAAGCAATGGGCTAAAAACTTTCTCAAAAGAGAGGGCTGAAGTCTCTCTCTCTCTCTCTAGGCAAGGCTAAATATTGAAGTCTCTCTCTTCCTCTTTCGTTGAAGTTTAAGCCCAAGATAAACTTGTGAAGCTAAAGCTCAGTAGTGCAAAGTGAAGGCAATTTGTGTTTTTTCTCTCTCTCTCTCTCTCTCTCTCTCCATATATATATATATATATATATATATATATATATATATATATATATATATATATATATATATATATATATATATATATTTATATATTTATTTATTTATTTATTTATTTATTTATATATATAATCGGAGGCTCAAGAGGGCTTGGCAATGGATGCACACACAAAAATGAGACATACAAACTCAATCGGCAGAGTAACAAAACCCTGTGGTATGTGTACGTTTTTTTTTTTCTGAATAAAAATTGCTACTAGCGATTTACTTCGCGAGTTTAATTTTACCGATTAAAAAGAAAAATCGCACCATTTTTTCCTTTTTTTTTTTATTGTGAGTAGAGCCCCTTAAGGGAGTGCAAAGTGGCAGCACTTTGCCTTTGGTAGCTCTTGATAGGGGTCTTGAGTGTACTCAAACGACTTTCTTTCTAGTGTCTAGTACGGTTCATGGACCATAGTGCAAGTTTGCATTCTATTTGAAGTACTGTGAAGTGTGGACAGATACTTGAACCATGGTTGACAAGTTGGGAAAGTGCTGTCCAGATTTGAGTTGGGCAGGTGCCAAGGTTGGGTAGGTGCCAAGGTTGAGAAGGTGCCAAGGTTGGGGAGGTGCTAAGATTCAGCAGGTGCCAAGGTTGGGGAGGTGCCAAGATAGGGAAGGTGCCAAGTTTGGCTAGATGCCAAGATAGGGAAGGTGCCAAGGTTACAAGTGCCAAAGTTGGGCTGATGCCAAAGCTGGACAGGTGCTGATGTCAGGTAGGTGCCATTGTTGGAGAGGTGCCAAGGTTGGGTAAGTGCCCAGGCTTGGAAGGTGTCAAGACTGAGCGAGTTCCAATTTCCAAAATCGGGCAAGTGCCAAAATTGGGTGAGTGATAAAATTCGGCGAGTGTCAAGGTTGGCGATACGGATGGTGAATCAACACGTAATGATGTAATTATCCTGGAACCCGTCCCAGCGGGTGTGGCAAATTTCATTTATAGGCTGGTGATATACTGTGGTGGTTCTGTGAGGGAGTGCAGTATGCACAATTCTTGGATTATCAGTATCTGGCTTTTGGACATTTTCTTAGTCATAGCAGTAATTCTAATGATGAACAATGAACAAACAACCTTAAATTTCTAGACATCAGAAAAAGACATGAACACATAGATAATGATGGACAGAACACAGAAGAAATACGGATTAGAAAACAGACTAATGAACAGAGCAATGCATTTTTCCTTCTGTAACTTTAGTATGCATACGTACAATGGAACTTGAATGCGAGAGAGCAGCCTGTTAGACTCTCCAACTTCCAAATGAATGACAAAATACCCTCATGGCCATTGATCAGCACTAACTGGGAAGGGATTCCTCAGCTTGAGTGGGGCTAAGCTAGCTGTGCTCTAGGGTGAGCAAAGTGTGCCGTACTATGAGGGTCTGTGTGTGTGTGTATATATCTCCTCCTCCGTGATTATCATCCCTTGATATAGCCCTTTGGCTGGATTATATTTTGGCGGATCTCTGGTTGATCTTATCCCAACTCTGTGTCCAGCCACCTTGGTTAGTAGCAAGCTAGGTGGTAGCCTCGACAGTCGCAAGGGCTTTTGCCAGTGTGGTGGTGGTAACCCTGAGCAGTTACAAGGTGCTCAGGGAAGTTACACAGTGGTTGTCTCACTAGTCTTGCTGGTGGTCCTAGTCCTGTTCCCTGTGGTGGCCCTGGTCCTGGTCTTGGTGGTGGTGGCCCAAAAGTAGTTGTCCAAAGGTGGTGGCTACCTTTGGTGGCAGTCCACTCCAGGTGATCCACTGGGCATATGTACCTTGGCTTCTCCTTGTTCTCGGACTTTTCTTTTCTTTTATTTATTTTTTTAACTATGATTTTTCGAGCGTACAATGAATTAAGAGAGACACACACCCGACCTCGTAAGGTAGAGGCAAATCTTCGGGAACTCATGGATATGTCCAGCCACGATTTGAACTGGGGACTTCCTCCCACGGACTCAACGCATCTTTCACTTGGTGCAGCTGGGAACTTAGTCACGGGCAAGCTTTATAGCTCGTGTAAAGTGGTGCGAGAAGACTGTGTATTAACACATTTAAGTGGTATGCACAGTTTTAATATGATTGCATGACTCTTGTTTCCTCGTTGATTGGAAGTGTGGCTATCGGTGAACAGTATGTGCTATTATGAACAGAAGCATCTATGCAAGTATTATGGTGGTAATATGTAGAGAAGCTGGAGCACATGGCTGTATGGCAGCAATAATATTCATATGAATAATAGGAATTTCAGGACTTTGATACTGACAGTTGGTCATTCCTACTATCCTGGTTGTTTTGGGGACTTCGTGGAATATTCTCAAGGTTCCTATCTGTACTTGTGATGTGCAGACTAGTGCAGTTCAATTAGCCATAGAAAGTTTGAAAGATACTCTGGTTGACTGACCTTCTGAGAGGGACATCTGCTTGAGGTTTTGAAGAGGGTGAAAGGTCTGTATAAAGGACTCAGGCCAACATTGTTGGTATGTGATTAAGTAATGTGAATGCTGCTGCAGGCTTCAAATTTTGGAACCATGTGAAGGACTTCAATCACTAATCAGAGGTTTTCTTTTGTTTCATGGATAGGCATGGCTTGTTCTTGTCCTCATTCATTTCTTATTAAGCATCGACAGGATGGTGGACCTTTTTGTTTTGCTTGAACATGTGGAGATGCAGATGTGAAACTGAATGCATCAGATTTCTTATTTCATAATTTTCTTGATGCTGTTGGTATGAGTATTTTATGGCCGACGGTTGATGAGATCAAGACATTTAGTCATCTATTTGGGCCAGTACTTTAAGTGGGATAACTCAAGGGCATATAATGTTTTGTGAAAAGTTATATAGTGCTGTTGACATGTTGGCTGACCATTGATGCGATGAAGACATGGAGTGCTTTAAGAAGTGGGATGTGGAACTGAGTGTATCAGGCTTCTCCTTCCATAATTTTTGTCAATGGTGTTGATATGGCTACTTTAAAGCTGACCATTGATAAAATCAAGACATAGGTCATCTATATGGGCTAGTACTTTAATAAGTGTGATGAGTCAAAGGTATTTGATGTTTTGGCTCTTAAGGACCAAGTGTAACAAGCTAAATGTGTTCTTTGCTTTTTCAACCATTTGTCATTCTGTTGTCACCACTTAATCTTTTTGCTCTCAAGGATTAAGGCTGACAAGCCAAATGCGATCTTTGCTTTTTAACAAATTGTCATTCAGAATTCTGATTGATTGTCACTACTCATAACTGTGTCAGATAGCATTTAGAGATTGAGATTGGCTTACATGGCATGAATCCGACTTTTTTGATTGTTGACCTGGGCTGGCCATGCACTGCTTGCATATTCTAGAGGCTTAATAGTTTTTTTTGAAAGACTATCTGGAACCTTATGATGCACGTTCATATACAACAGGTTAATGTTGATCAATGTGTCTTTTGAACCTTATTTAAAGGATTATGGCTTGAATTTTTGGTTCTTCTTGATGTTGACAATAATTTTTGAAGTATGTTAGGAATGAAAAATTTCAAGAGGAAAATCTAGTAGACTTTGAAAGGCGAAACTGAGTACTAGTGAGGTTTGTATGAAGAGTTGAGCTATATGATGATGAGCTTATAGTTATACATTGTTATTACATGTGCAAATGTAAATGTTTTTCCATGTGACGGTGGAGAGCATTATATGTATTAATGTGCAAAGATGAACACTGATAAGTGCTTAACCATGATTTGTTTTCTGTTTCTTTTTCTTTTGTATGTGAAGCGTCGGGTGAATCCTACACCAATGGAATGTCCAGTTGTAAACAGTGCATTCGTATTTGCAAAAGTAGAACCCAATAAGCAGTCTAATAGCAGCAGTCCCTGCACTCTGAGCTCAGCTCCTTTGAAATTCGACATGGAGGCTCTTATGAAGCGTTGTGACAAGCGTAGATCAAAACACAAGGTATCTGAGGAGAAAGTTCAGAAGCAATTGATGATCACTGACAAAAGTGAGCACTTAAGTTTCAAGACTGGAAGTACAGAGAACATCATACGTACACAGAGGAGTCCAGTTTGTGAAGTTCATTCGATTGCCACAGTTGATAATAAAGCTTCAGAGGGATCACTGATTTTTCCTGATACTATAGTCTCAAAACTTAAGAGGTTTGCAACTGTGCACTCCCAACTTGTAAAGGAGAGACTAGTTCCATCACTTATTGGAGAGTTGCGTTACCTCTTCCAGCTTGTCAGTCTTGGGCAGTCTACTATGCAGCTTAATGATGCTTATTTCGTCAGTAATAAACTGTTTGGATGTGGCAATGAGTGTTCACTGTATGCTTGCATTGCCATGGAGTATTTAGGAAGGGTGATAGACTCAGGTAACTGCTAAATATTTTACAAAGAAAGGCATGTGCATGCATACCATGTGGGTATAAAAATGTATGAGAATATCTGGTTCAATGCCTTTTCTTTCAGAACCCAAAAATCATATATTTTGACTTGAGATGGAGCTCAATTTTGCCGTTTGTATTTTCTTATTTAGATGGTTTTCCCTTGGTTGAGGGTATTCTTGCATTATAGTTTAACTGCACATGTGATAACAGTTGCTTCGATTTTAACAAATGTTTCAATGTCTGGTGTCTTTATGAATGCTGGAAACTGTTTCTGCACAATAATATTACTGATGATAATGTTCTCAAGGTCTTAATATTATTATGTTCTTTCATTGTTGCAGTCGGTGAACCTTTGCTTATTGCCATGATTGACCATCCCATGATAATGCAGCATGCTCCAACTCTTCTGATGCAAATCAGACAGTCGTTGGCTAGGAGTCAGGCATCTTCTTTGCATTCATTTAAGTCCTACAAAGCATCCAATTTGCAGGCTTCCCATTATTCAAGGCTGACAGATCCTATATCTTTACCTTTTAAAGCTGAACGTGATTCCAGAATTTATTACAAAAGCCGTGTAAGTCAGCTGAATTATCATTTTTCTTTTTTATTAGAGTCATCATTGGTCCTGAGAAACATGTTTATGCATCTTTTTATAATAGGAATCACAAAAACTTTATAACAACCGGGAACTGTGTCGTGACTCATTTTATGCAATCATCAGGGAGGCTGCAGCATTTCAAAATTCATTTGGTCACACTATAGATGACACTTGGATGAGAACACAGCAAAATGTGAAGAGTCTCATGAGTAGTCTAATGTTTGAGAATTATCCTTGGTTTACAGGTAACAGTGTTTTAATATTGTGTTTATCATGCACCCAGCAACCTATCTGGACAAACACAATTCCAAGTTTCATTATTATGTTTTTGCTATTCTGTTTCAGAACTAATCTTGGAGCACCTCATTCAGGTAAGGGCACTCTGGCCTAAAGTGTTTATTATTCTTGTCACCGATTGTAACAATATTTAGAAACAAGTAGTCTATAAAAATAGAGAACATAAAAATCTTTGAGTAGTAAAGCATAAAAATTACATCACGAGATTATAACACATAACTGGCTGCTTGTTTGATATGGAAGTAGTCTGCTTTTTTCTGCTGTTTGTTCCTTGCTATTATAGCTACAGAAAAGTCCATTGTCTGGTGCAGCTGAAACATTTCACCATCTCTCAGACACATGTTAAAGGTTAGTTTTTTTAGGTTCTACTTCTCGCCTTTCATCCCCTAAGTTCATGATACATAGATACATACATATATATGTACATACGTACGTACATGTTTTTGGGAAAACATGTTTTCATTATGGCTTATGTACAAGAAACATGCCCCTGTGGTGTGGACTACAAAGAACTGTTAATGGCAGCCTAGAACATGGAAAATGTAATTAGGAATAGCGAAGACTAACTATCCATGAGTGCAGTCTGTGCTTTCAATGATATTCTCTCTCTGAATAGGTATGAGGGAGGCCTTGAGGGAAGAATATTTTTTCTTTAAAAAATCAGCATATTTCTTGACTACCATATAAATCTCAACATCTAGAACTGTAAATAATCCAATAACCACATCAGATGTGACTTAATGCATGCATACAAGTCGAACGTCACTTCGAAAATGCCAACGTCTATGTCATACCACCATCTCTTAATACAACTTCACTCCCAAAACACATGACACAATGTCTCTTTGAGCATTCCATAACGCAAACATGGATATTGAAGTGCAGGAGGAGTTACGATTCAGAAAAGCACCTATGCACATGGTCTCTGCTTTCATCAAACAGATGAGCATGTGAGTCTCCAACGACGATGAGAGAAAGCTAGAATGTCACATGAATCATGATGCTATTGTGAATGCTTTGAATTATTGTGGAAATTGTTTATGATGTGACAATTCAGCAAGTAATTACAATGATTCCCCCCCCCCGCCCAAATTTTATAGTGTAAATTCAACCATTTTTGTTAGTAACTTTGTTTCTTGAGGACATATGATATGTTCTTTTTTGCCTTTTATAGTCATGATCTTTTATCTGTTATGTATTTGAGATGTCATGTCTAAAGCAATTAGGATGAAAATCTGATTTTGATTTTGTGGTCATTTGAGATTGTGAATCAGCCTACTTTGTCATAATCTTCAAATATTTCATTTCTTGCTAATGTTCTAGATCTTTCAAACCTTTTTGTTGAAAATTTTGGTCACATATGGAACAGTGTAGGCATAGAAGCCATGCGTATTTCACACTTCCATACCCGTTACTTGTATGGTATGGATTTATGGTATGACCGGTGAGTGTGGTGATTGCTTTTGCTCAAGATTCGAGAAATGCTTTGAATGTCAAGGTGAGTTGCCACAATGAAACCAATTAACATTAGCTTGCAAGGCTTCAATCTCTTCCTAGACTTGCATGGCAAGCTCCTACTTCCTATGCTCACATGAATTGGTCTCTCTATATGTAGAGGCCATAGTGCCTAGAAACGGATTGGGTGTTTTTGGGAAACGAGACTATCCAAAAATGTCGTTTCTAGGCTTTTTTCCCCCAACTTCTCCACTTGAAGAAAACGGGCCAACTTACCCTTCGATAATTATTCCTTAGAAACTCCTTGATTCATAGGTAGACGGCCATCTTCTCTTCCTTTCAATTGTTTGAAGCCACTTGGTAATATTCCTTCATTTGTTTGCTCCTAGGCGGTTATAAGAGGTTCGTTTCATTCAGATGATACAACTAAAAGTTTGGGATTAGTACCTTTTATTGGCTTTACCTCAATCATATGAATGGCTTCTTCCTTTGGTTTGGATAGTCATATATGTAGTGGTCTCTTTACTTGGGGCAATGCTGGCATGGTGGCACTCCCTCGGGTAAGTTGCATTCGCTTTGCAATATGTTCCTATTTTACAAATTACACATCTATAGCAGATGAGTGGGCGGGTAAACCTTGGCTTGGAATTTCTTGCATCTGCTCCACCTTGTGAGTATGGTCGGGCATAGAATGCCTCAAGTCTCGTATCCCTTTGTTGCAATCCCTTAACATAGTGACAATCTTGAGCCTCATGCCCTCCTTTGCCACAAAAGTGGCATAATATTTGATCTGGGCAATCCTGCGGGGTATGCCCAAAATTATGGCATGTACCACATCAAAGTGACGATTTTACCTTTTTGACTGGCTTGAAATCTTCAAGCTTTTGTCATAGTCGGGATAACTCCTGAACATGAGCTCCTTGGAACTGGAGCTCTTCATAATGAAGTCTTTTCTTCCATAAGACTTTTCGTACATAAGCCTTTTCCTCCATAAGACTTTTATGAAGCTTTAATTCTTCTAATTCCTTCCGTAGTTGTGCGATTGGTCCCTCCTTAGATATTGAAGTAGGCTCTCTAAACCGAATTCTTACTTCTTCAATTTGCATGGTGGAAGCTTTGAACTCTCGTAGGTTTGCATGAAATTTAAGTAGCTCTCGTAGGTTGCAATCGGCAATGCCTTATCGGTCCACTTCTTGATGAGAAACTCCCTCTGGTTGTTAAGAAGTTTTGCCACTAATGTATGAACTCGCATCATTAACTCTTGGGAGCTTCAACTTTTCAAGTTAATCTAGAATGTGTTCACTGGAGTTATTTGTTTTGAATGCCTTTGATAAAAGTGGTCTTTAAATTTCCCATGTAGGGGAATGGCCATCTTCATATTGGCCAAACCATTTGTTAGCCAAGCCTTCTAATGTTGAAAGAAAGAGAAGGAGAAATATATTCTCTTGATTAACTTGCATTTAGCTTCAACTTTTCAAGTTAATCTAGAATGTGTTCATTGGAGTTATTTGATTTGAATGCCTCGATAAAAGTGGTCTTTAATTTTCCCATGTAGTGAAATGTCAATCTTCATATTGGCCGAACCATTTGTCAGCCAAGCCATCTAATGTGGAAAGAAAGGGAAGGAGAAATAGATTCTCTCAATTTTGAAGCCCTCTACTTTTGCAAATAAATTAAAACTTATGCAGGTGTTTCACAGGTCATAACAGCAATACACAGGTTTAGCACCTTATGTATTGGATTGTGGCAAAAGAAATTGCTTATGTACAGCAATTTGTGGCATTTTTCTTAGAATTTCAGAAATTTCTGAAGCAAAATTTGGGGCTTTTGCTCATATTTGGTTCTAAAGGTTTAATTTTTTGCAAAAAAAATTTCAGAAAATTTCAGATTCTATTTTTGTGCTCCAATCGGCTTGATTTTGCTCCATTTTGCTCCATTTTGCTCCTACAGGTGTTAGAAGCTGTTATGCACTACTTTTAGAGGTGATACGCTATTTTTGGTGCATTTTGCCCAAAATTTCAGCACATTAATCTCTTATTTGTGCAACCATGGCATCGTCTTCCTCAGATATGAAGAGTCTTTTTGAGATTTGCCGCTTTGAGGGCACAGGATTTGATCATTGGAAGGAGAGAATTCAGGGAATTCCCTTCCTCAAAGATTGTGACAGGGATTGGAAGCAAGAAAGCCAGAAGACATGTCAGATGATGCGTGGCATGATCTGAATAGAAAGGCCATCACTTACATAAAAATGGCCGTATCTGATGACATTCTTGTAGACCTCAAGGGCATTACTACAGCCTAGAGTTGTGGGCCAAGCTTAAGGCCACCTATGAGAACACCACACTTGTTAATCGGGTACACCTTATGAGGAAATTAGTTGGCATGCAGTTGGATGAGTCCAAGAGTGCTTCAGAACACTTGTCTCATTTTATTGGTACTCTCTCATAGTTGCAAGACTCAGGGATGCCTCCTTTTGATGATAAGCTGAAAGCTATCTTTTTGCTTATGACACTTCCTGATTCTTGGAAGACCTTGGTGGTCTCATTATCAAATAACCCCAATCTTACTTTTGATGGTGTGAGGGGTTCTATATTGAATGAAGAAATCAGGAGAAAAGCAAGTGGTGAAGGAGGCACTTTTGCAAACATGGTCAGAAGGGCTCTCATTCACAGAGGAGTAAGAGCAAAAGCAAAGAAAGGGGAAGCTCGAGCAAGAAGCAGGGTACTCATGTGACATGTTATGAGTGTGGTAAGCAAGACCATAAGAAATCCGACTGTCGATTCTATAAGGGAGAGCTTGAGAGAAAGAAGAATGCTGGAGACAAAAGAAAGGACAAGAAAGAAGACAAGACGGATAAACAGGACAACCAGAAAGAAAAGGAGAAGGCCAATGTGGCTTCTAGTGTTGTTATTGAGGAGCTTTCAGATATGGAAGATATTCTATGTGCTACTATATCAGCTGATGATGCTCATGCACATGATGTCTCTTGCAATATTCATGTACAGGACATGTCGATCACTAAAAGTGATCCAATTGATGCTTTATTGACTGGAAATGATGCATTATCCCAGACATGGATTTTTGATTCTGGTGCTTCATTTCATGTGACTCCTGTCAAGGAGTGTTTTGTTACTTTTCATGCGGGCAACCATGTCCATGTATACCTAGGGAATAATCGTGCATGTCCTATTGAAGGTATTGGTACTGCGCATCTTTCAACAAAGGGCACAAATGAGCTGGTCCTGCATAATGTGAGATATGTAAGGAATCAAGAAGAGTTTGCTCTCTATTAGGCAGATGGATATGCATGGTTACAATGTTTTATTTGAAAGAGGCTCATGGAAGATGACCAAAAGGTTTCGAGTGATTGTAAAAGGTACAAAAAGGGGAACTTTGTATTGCTTGCATGGAAAGGCCTTGTCTGACAAATTCATTGCATTGGCTGAGATTAATTCTCATATGGAATTGTGGCATAAAAGACTTGGCCATATGAGCCAAAAAGGGTCTATCCAAACTTTGTAACTTGAAGAAACTTGATGTTAAAGGCACCAAGCTAGACTTTTGTAATGATTGTCAATATGGAAAGCAAGTGAAAAGTTCTCATTATTCTGGTGTGTCTCATATGTCTTGTATATTAGATCTTGTCCATTCTGATGTATGTAGCATGCCCACCAAATCTATGGGGGGTGCTTTATACTTTATTTCTTTTGTTGATGATTTTGTAGGAAAATTTGATTGCAGCTCCTCAAATCAAAAGATGAAGCGTTTGCTGCATTTAAAAGATTTCATGCATTTGTGACTACCCAAACACGTAAAAAGCTGAAATGCTTACATACGGATAATGGGGGTGAGTTCACAAGTGCTGAATTCAAAATTTTTTGTGAAAATTTGGGCATAAATAAGGAGCTTATTGTCCCATACAGCCCCTCTTCTAATGGTGTGGTAGAAAGGTATAATCGGACACTTTGTGAGAGGGTGAGATGCATGCTGTCTAGAGCTAATCTCCCTCATGGTTTTTGGGGGGAGGCTCTTAAAACTGCAGTACATATTTGCAATCGATCCCCTCACACATCCTTGAAAGGTGACATCCCTGAAGAGGTTTGGTCTAGCAAACCTGCTTCATATGATCACTTACGCATCTTTGGCTGTGAAGCTTTTGTACACATAAGACCTCAATTTAGGAGTAAGCTTGATGCTAAATCCATTAAAGGCCTCTTCATGGGTTATGGTGAAGAAGGTGAAATGGGTTATAGGATATGGTTACCTCAGCTCAAGAGGGTCATATGCAGTCGGGATGTTGTTTTTAATGAGGCAAGGCTGCTACAAAATAATGTTGCCTCGAAACATGACCATAAAAAGGTCACATTTCAGCAAGACCAGCCACATATTAGGCCTATTTCTGACCCTCAGGATGCACCACATATGGCTGAAAATATAGATCATCCAGTGGTTTTTGAGCCAGATGATGTTGGACAGCAAGAAGAGGCTCCTGAAGGGCATATGCAGCCACCTATTCATGCTTAAAACAGGGCTGGAAATGATGTACAGCAGCCCATTAACAATGAAGAAGTTGATGTACCTCTCGATGTAGATCCATTGCCTGATAATGTGGATCATTGGGTAAGAAGATCTACACATCCTAGGAGGCCAGTGAATAGATATGATCCCTCCATACATTACATTATGTTATCAGATGAGGGTGAGCCTCTTACTTATAAAGAGGCAAAGCTATGTGAGCACAAGAAGAAGTGGGAGTTAGCCATGCAGGAAGAGATAAAAGCCTTGCATGCAAATGATACTTGGGATTTGGTTGAGTTGCCCAAAGGAAGGCCGGCCATTCCCAACAAGTGGGTGTACAAAATCAAAACTGTCATGGCAAACCCAAGTATAAGGCAAGGCTGGTTGCTGAAGGATATGCCCAAAAAGAGGGCATTGATTTCCAAGAAGTGTTCTCTCTGGCGGTTAAAATGACCACATTACGTGTTTTATTTACTCTCACAGCTGCCATGGATTTGGAACTATTCCAAATGGATGTTAAAACAGCTTTTTCGCATGGCGATTTAGATAAAGAGCTGTACATGAAACAGCCAGAAGGATATGCCATTCCTGGAAAAGAGCATCTGGTATGCAAGCTGAAAAGGAGCTTAAAGGGCTGAAACAGGGCCCTAGACAATGGTATAAGAAGTTTGATGCATTTATGCTCAAACATGGGTTTAAAAGAAGCCATGCAGACCACTGTTTGTACACCAAAAAGGATGAAGATGGCAGCCCAATCATTCTTGTACTGTATGTGGATGATATGCTGCTGGCTGGGAAGAAAAAGAGCACACTGAATGCTCTAAAACAGCAGCTGAACTCTGCATTCTCAATGAAAGACCTTGGGGAAGCTGAGCATATTCTTGGTATGTGAAAAACAAGGGATAGGCAGCAGCATACTTTGCACGTATCCGAAGAAAAGTACATTGAAAAAGTGCTGGACAGATGTAATGTGGCTGATGCTAAGCCTCTTGGAGTGCCATTGCAGCCACATGTTAAGCTCTCCAAGGATGACTGTCCCAAAGATATGAATGCAGCCAATTACATGAAGAGTGTTCCATATGCATCAGCTTGTGGTTCACTTATGTATGCTATGGTTGCTACTCGGCCAGACATTGCTCATGCAGTGGGAGTTGTGAGCAGATTCATGGCTAATCCTGGTAGAGCTCATTGGGAGGCAGTCAAATCTATCTTGAGATATTTGAAAGGAACTTCCTGAAAATATGCCTGGTGGCACTGTTTCTCCATCAAAGCTAGTGCTGCGTATCCTAATGTGATGTGATCACAGGCTGCCTGAGACATGGAGAAAACCCAAGAGGTTGTTGCTGTGAATGTCACTCCCAAGTAGACATATGACTTGACTACCTCAATGGGTCCTCCTGCTGGTGTGAAAGAACTGTCTCCTCACATGTGCTGATGTATGGAAGATTAGAACCTTAGTTTTACCAAGGTTCACAGATACCCCTCTATGAATTCGGAAATCGTATAGGCTGTGTAGGTGGTGCTTTAGACCTTTTGTAGACTTTGAAACCAACACAATATCATCAGCATATAAAAGAATATGGACAGTGGTCCCTCGCACCTCAATGCCCTCCCGTCCCTGTTGCCTTATGAAGTCCACTATCTTGTCAATGTATAGACCAAAGAGGGTGGGTGAAAGAGGGCACCCTTGCTTCACCCCAATGGTGCTAGTAGGTGAGTTGGATAAGCCGCCTAGACATCTAACTCTACCAAATACTCTCTCATATAAGGCGTAGATCCTCCATATCATCTCCTCTAGAGCCCCGATATCGAGTAGACGTTTGAAGAGCCGCTCCCTGGGAACTGTGTCGAAGGCTTTGCAGAAGTCTAGAAGGCAGCAATATAATCTCCTCTTCCGCACTCTTGCCTGGTCAACCAGGCATCTCAAAGTGAAGATGTGGTCAATGCTAGAGTAATCTCGTCTGAATTCCGCCTGTCCTAGAGCCTTGATACACTTCCTCTCGGCGAGAGTGCTGAATGTCTCTAGTACCTCTCCATATAACTTGGCCAATGTGGGGCCAATCATGATCGTCCGATATGTGGCTTGATCCATAACGTCGCCTGGCATATGAATGGGCAAAATGGTGTGCTCAGTCCATGAGTCAGGGAACCCTTCAACCAGTGCACGGTTGAAGAGGTGGGCAATGAGCGGTGCGAGAGTCATGGGTCCGTAGATGAGATGCTGTACGTGTAAACCGAACTGTTCATGGGCCTTGCCATGCTATAGATGAGCAATGGGGTGGCTCACCATAGTGGGTGTGAAGAAGTAAGAGGTAGTGGGGTGTGAGCTCTGTGCTCTAGGAATAGGGGGAAGCAAACATACACTACACAAAACTATGTAGGTTGAAAAAGGTTGGAAACAACCAAAGGATAGTGTACCCAGTGGTGAGGGGGTAGTGGGGATAATGTAGTGGTTCGTGGGGAAGCGTGGCTTTGACTCCGTAGATAATGGCCACCTAGTATAGGGGGGACCATGAAAAAAGGGGGGGGGGGGTGTGAATCTATATATCCTAACTACTGATGATAGGTGGAGGTGGGTGGAGTATGTGGTACAATGTACATCGGCGGCGGTCTGACTGCCTCCTAAAGGAAGGCTGCCCAAGTGATGGTGAAGCGCCTCTGCTCCATCATGTGGTCATGGGCTACCTTTAGATATCCTCCTGGTGAAGTCGAGGTCGTCGGTATCCAGCCATATGGGGTTGGCGTCGCACTCTCCGGCAGAGTGAGCCCTACGCCTCTAGGAGGTGAGCCTGTCAGCTCTGAACCATCTCACTGAAAGAAGTGAGTAATGGTCTTCTGGGTACTCATCCATGTATGATGCGTGGGTTGTGTGGTCTCCTCTCTTCTCTCATATGCCATTGCGAGGAAGTGTCCTAGCCTCCGTTGGACTCCAGTGGTCATCCACAACTTTAGTGACTCTTCTATTTGGAATTGTGCCCTTAGATCTAAGTATGCTGGGCATCTGGTAACGTTCGACTCCTCTCGATCTCGAGCTGATGTGATGAAACTCAAAGCTGCCCAATGACAACTTGAAGGTGGTGTGGTAGGTATGTCTGCATGGAGCGGGATCCCAATGAAGCCATGGGCTGTGATATGTAGAAAATACTCACGGTAGTGGAGCATTTTCGGTGGCAAAGTATCCCTCGGGCTGATCCATGTCTTCTGTATGTATGTATGCCATATCTCCTTACGAATGATCCTATTCCTCTCCTGATGGGAGAGTGAATAGGTGGGAGCCTGTAAGTCGAATTGTACTGGTGGCAGTCTGTCTATGTCAAAACCTTGGTGGGCCAGCCAGTCCAGTGCCTCTGCGTACCATGAGGAGGTGTCTCCTGCTAGCGCCATGTCGTGTAATGCCTCGAAAGCTCGATAAGTGATGCACTATGTGTCCATGCTCCGGATCTTGTGTAATACTGACTGGAAGAGTGCCTCTACTAGCATTAATGGTGCAGCGAGCTCCACCCTGATGATCATGTGGTACCGAAGGTTTGCTTCGGATGAGTCTGGCAATCATGAGAATCTGTGGCCTCTCCAATGCTGTCCACGCTGATGCAGCTAATCCCGGCCCCCATATGGCTGCTCCATACATGAGCGCTGGGGTAACCAAAGTGTTGAAGAGCCACCCCTTTGTGCGAGGTTCCGGAAAATATGCCTGGTGGTACTCTCTCCATCAAAGCTAGTGCTGCGTATCCTCGTGTGATGCTATCACGGGCTGCCTGAGACATGGAGAAAACCCAGAGGCTGCTGCGAATGTCACTCCCAAGTAGACATATGACCCGACTACCTCGATGGGTCCGCCTGCTGCGATGAAAGAACTGTCTCTCCTCACCTCTGCTGATGTATGGAAGATCAGAACCTTAGTTTTACCAAGGTTCACAAATAGCCCTCTATGTGTTCAGAAATTGTCTAGGCCTTGTAGGTGGTGTTGTAGACCTTTTGCAGACTGTGTAACCAGTACATATGATCCGACTACCTTGATGGGTTTGCCTGCTGCTTTGAAAGAACTGTCTCTCCTCACCTGTGTTGATGTATAGAAGATCAGAACCTTAGTTTTACCAAGGTTCACATATAGCCCTCTATATGCAGAAATTGTCTAGGCCGTGTAGGTGGTCCTGTAGACCTTCTGCAGACTTTGAAACCTGTGCTGATATATGGAAGATCAAAACCTTATTTTACCCAGGTTCATAGATAGCCCTCTATGTGTGCAGAAATCATCTAGGCGGTGTAGGTGGTGCTGTAGACCTTCTGCAAACTCTCTCACACACACACACACACACACAGAGAGAGAGAGAGAGAGAGAGAGAGA
Source organism: Ceratopteris richardii (assembly GCA_020310875.1). Taxonomy (NCBI): domain Eukaryota; kingdom Viridiplantae; phylum Streptophyta; class Polypodiopsida; order Polypodiales; family Pteridaceae; genus Ceratopteris; species Ceratopteris richardii. The sequence continues at coordinate 195,085,988 of CM035412.1, forward strand.
GAGAGAGAGAGAGAGAGAGAGAGAGAGAGAGAGAGAGAGAGAGAGAGAGAGAGAGAGAGAGAGAGAGAGAGAGAGAGAGAGAGAGAGAGAAAGAAAGAAAGAAGAAAGAAGAAAGTGTTTTTACGTCTATTAGGAGGCCGAACTCGGCCTATGAGACAAATCGATGTACATGGGTGTATCTTCTGTCTATCAGAGAAGATAAAAGTGCTGAAAAAGAAACTGGTAAAGCTGATACATATCTCCGTGAAATGCGTGTGGAGATACCCATGAAAGGGGGGGGTGTATGGAGTGCGATATCTATGGCAGTCTATATGCAAAGGGGTAGTACAACAAGCATGGGAATGCATCTGAAACGACTAACTAGCTCCATCCTGTGCTAATGGGCGGGTGTAAGATGTGATACATAGGTGGAGGTGGAGTCAGGGCCATCGTGATAGCTGCAACGGGATCAGCCATCATCTGGAATCGTCTCTCCTCCATGGCGCCATGGTGACGAGCCTGGATCTCTGCAATCTGATGTCGGTGATGTCTCGGGGCCCGATATCCTCTAGCACGGGGTCGTCTCCTAGCTCGAGCAGCCTGAGCCTGCTGAAGAGTCACCCCTCTCGGTGTGTGGGCTGAGGGGGGGAGGGCTGCAGCACGTCGTGGAATAAAGAACTCAGTGAGCTGACTCTGTCTCCCTCCTGTATGGGCTGCTACAGTAGGCTGGAGTAGGGAATCTCTGTGACTCTGTATCTCTAGTAGGAATCGCCCGAGCTGTCGCTGGTCTCTAGAGTCCATGATCTCTCGGAGGGTGGGCTGCCCTGTAAATAGAGTCCCGTATCTACCTCTGATGCCATCATATGCGCTACATTTGCATACAAAGTGCTCCTCATCCTCTATCTCTACTCTGCAAACCCTGCATACCCGCTCCTCTTTGGGAATGTCTGCGGCTCTGCCCGTCTCAATCTCTAGTCTATGTGATGAGACTCTCAACTGGCCAATCGCTACCCTCGAGCTATGAGGCATGTAAGTATCCATGTAACATGGCTGCCGGATGAAACCGTCTGCTAGGATGTCTAAGAACTGGTCTCGATAGTGCAATAGTCTCGATCCCATGTGTGGTGTGTGCCATGTCTGACTAATGTAGCGCTGCCAAAGATCCTGTCTCAACACAACATTCCTCTCATGACGGGAGAGGTGGATGTGAGGTGAGTCTGGGTCGTACTGAAAAGGCGGTAATCTGTCCATATCAAGCCCATGACTATCAAACCATACTCTAACCTGAGTGTACCAAGCTCTCTCATATCCTGACTCTGATATCTGTATAGATGCCTCAAAAGCTCTGCGTGTGAGTCTGTCTGTAGGGAGCTCCCTCATCCTCTGAATAAAGCAGATAGTCTGGAATAGTGCATCTACTACCATGGGTGGTGCAGCTAGCTCTTCCCTGATGATGTCATGTGGTACCGACTGTTTCCCGCGAAATAGTCGCGAGATCATACGTACCTGGGGCCTCTCGATCGCACTCCACTGGGTGGCTGTGAGGCCTGGGGCCCAAACTGTCGCAGCATACATCATAGCTGGTCGGACTAGTGTGTCAAATAGCCACCCCTTCGTGCGGGGCTCCTGGAAGTGTGCCTGGTGACATCTCCGCTCTAACATGGCTAAAGCTGCATATGCTCGTGTGAGTCTATCGGTGGCTGCCTGTCTCATGCTGAAGGGGCCAGGTAAGCTCGTGAATGTGACTCCGAGGTAGACATAGGAAGTGACCACCTCAATCTGTCCACCGCCGGCTGTGAATCCTGCTCCATTCCTCACCAAGGGGGAGGTGTGGAAGATCATGACCTTGGTCTTGCCAAGGTTTACTGTCAAGCCCTTTTGTGTACAAAACTCATCGAGGGCATCCAAGTGGCGCTGTAATCCATCGGGTGACTCTGAAATCAAGACAATGTCATCGGCATATAATAAAATGTGGACAGGTGTACCTGCGAGGTCTGCACCCTCTCCTCCAGCTCGGAGAATGTAGTCCTCAATCTCATCGATGTAGAGACCAAATAGAGTGGGAGAGAGCGGGCAGCCTTGCTTAACACCGATGGTGCTAGCAATGACCTCAGACATACCTCCTGGACACTGTAGAGAGAGAGAGAGAGAGAGAGAGAGAGAGAGAGAGAGAGAGAGAGAGAGAGAGAGAGAGAGAGAGAGAGAGAGAGAGAGAGAGAGAGAGAGAGAAAGAGAGAGAGAGAGAGAGAGAGAGAGAGAGAGAGAGAGAGAGAGAGAGAGAGAGAGAGAGAGAGAGAGAGAGAGAGAGAGAGAGAGAGAGAGAATGCCTGGTGGAGAGTGAGCCCTATAGATGGACCTCTCTGATGTAGCTCAACTCGCTGAAAGAACTGGGTAATGGTCTGCTGGGTACTCACCCGTGGCTGATGTATGAGCTGTAGTGACCGCTCTCGCCTCTCGTATGCTAATGTGAGAAAGCGTCCCAAGCGTCTTTGGTCTCCAGTCATGCACAACTGGAATGACTCCTCGATCGGGAACTGTGCTCGTAGGTCTAAGTATGCTGGACATCTGATAACAAAATGCTCCTCACTCTCTACCTCTGTCTGGCATACTGGGCACCACCTCTCCTCACGGGGGACTCCCCTGGACCGACCCCTCTCAATCTCGAGCTGATGTGATGAAACCCGGAGCTGCCCAATGACGACTCGTAGGTGGTGGGGAAGGTAGATTTGCATGTATCTCTGAATCTCGATGAAGCCCGTGCCCTATATATGTAGAAAATGCTCGCGGTAGTAGAGCATTTTCGGTGGCAATGTACCCCTAGGGCTCACCCATGTCCTCTGTATGTATGTATGCCATATCTCCTGACGAATGATCCTATTCCTCTCTTGATGAGAGAGCGAGTAGGTGGGTGCATGAGAGTCGTACTGTAGTGGTGGTAGCCTGTCTATGTCAAAGCCATGGTGGGCAAGCCAGTCTCGTGTCTTCGCATACCATGAGGAGGTGTCGCCTGCTAATGCCATATCACGTGATGCCTCGAAAGCACGATAAGCAATGCGCTCTGTATCCATGCTCCGAAGTCTGTGTAATAGGCATACTGTATGGAATAGTGCCTCAACTAGCATCGGTGGTGCAGCGAGCTTTGCTCTAATGATATCATGTCGTACTGAAGGCTTGCTGCGGATAAGTCTGGCAATCATGAGGATCTGTGGCCTCTCTAATGCTGTCCATACTGATGTAGCTAATCCTGGTTCCCATATGGCTGCCCTATACATGAGCGCTGGCGTAACCAAAGTGTCAAAGAGCCACCCCTTTGTGTGGGGCTCCTGAAAATATGCATGGTGGCACTGTCTCTCCATCAAAGCTAGTGCTGCGTACCCACGTGTGATGCGGTCACGGGCTGCCTGAGCCATAGAGAAGACCCCTGATGCTGCTGTAAATGTCACCCCCAAGTAAACATATGATCCGACCACCTCGATCGGTCCATCTGGTGTTGTGAACAAACTATGTCTGCGTACCTGTGCTGATGTATGAAAGATCAAGACCTTGGTTTTACCAAGGTTCACAGATTACCCTCTGTGTCTTCAAAAGTCATCTAGGCCATGTAGATGATGCTGTAGACCTTCTGCAGACTCTGAAACCAATACAATATCATCAGCGTATAAAAGAATATGGACAGTGGACCCGTGTACCTTAATGCCATCTCCCCCCTGCTGCTGTATGAAGTCCACTATCTCATCAATGTAGAGATCAAAGAGGGTGGGTGAGAGAGGGCATCCTTGCTTCACCCCGATAGTGCTAGCAAGTGGATCAGATACTCTCTACCAGACATCTGACTCTACCAGATACTCTCTCGTATAAGGCGTAGATCCCCCATATCATCTCCTCCGGAGCTCCGATGTCAAGTAGTCGTCTGAAGAGTCGATCCCTTGGAACAGTGTCAAATGCTTTGCGGAAGTCCACAAAGCAACAATATAATCTCCTCTTCCTCACCCTTGCCTGGTCGATCAGGCATCTCAGAGTGAAGATGTGGTCAATGGTAGAGTAATCTCGTATGAAACCTGCCTGTCCTGGAGCCCTGATGCCCTTCCTCTCAGCGAGAGTACTCAACTCTGTCTCTAGTACCGCCCCATATAACTTGGCCAATATAGGGCCAATCATGATCGTCCGGTATGTAACTGGATCCATAGTATCCCCTGACTTATGAATGGGCACTATGGTGTGCTCAGTCCATGAGTCTGGGAACCCTTCAACCAATGCACGGTTGAAGAGATGGGCAATGAGCGGTGCGAGAGTCGTGCCTCCATAGATGAGGTGCTCTCCCTGTAAGCCGAAATGATCATGGGCCCTGCCATGCTGCAGCCGGGCAATAGCGCGTCCCACCATAGTGGGTGTGAAGAAGTCAGAGGTAGTAAGACGTGAGCTCTACGGTCTGGGAATGGGAGGCTGGTCTGGGATCTCGTATAGGCTCCATGCATAGCTATGCCAAGTGCTCGGGTCTCGGATAGATGTCTGCTGTCTCCTCTCTCTCAAATGTCGCCATGCCACTACACTGTCTCGACTCATGAGCAAATGGTAAATATCCCAATAATGTCTCTCCTCCCAATCTCGCTGTTTGCAGCGAGTAAGGCTCTGCATGCGACGCTGTGCCTGTGTGTGTGTAATATCTCCTCTATGCTCTAAAATCCGTAGGTGCTTCCGCAGCTCACGACAATCTGCATCATACCAACGGTTCTGGGGCATGGATCCTGTGCGTGGAGGGTGCATATGTGTGCGGTGTGGGAAGCTGCGGAGAGCTGAGTCCTGTAGGATGGTGGTGATATGTGATGTTAGTGTGTCCAAAGGTGAGAATGGATCGAGGGAGAGTAGGCGGGTGTGTAAATGGTGTGCATAAACGTGTGAGAGCTCGTGTGAAGTGTATCATGATATGTATCTCAGTGGGCGAGGGAGGGTCTAATGGAATCGGAGATGAGAGTGTGAATGTGATAAATGTGTGGTCAGCACCGAGTGGGCGTCGTCCAATACTAAGTGAAGGGATGAGTGAAGCTCCAGAGGTAGTACCCAAAATGTAGTTGACTGTGCTCTCACCTCCCTCGTGAGGGAAGCAAGTAAATCCGCCTGAACCTGGCCAGCGATTCATCCCGTTATATATAACGAGATAATGTCGGCTGCCTAGCTCGAGTAGATGTCTGCCATAGCCGGTGGTGTCCTGACCCGTATCTGCCGATACTCTGCTGGTGCTAATCTCAACCGGGTCTCTGGCCCTCATGAGATGTGGGTGATCCATGTCGTATGCCTCGCACTGATGCGACTGAGTGCGGCCATTGAAGTCCCCCATAAGGAAGACTTCACCTAGTGTGCTGTAGTGTAGTATCTCATCTGAAAGCGTTGTGTATGGTGAGTCTCTATCTCTGATCGGCCC
>CM035412.1:195096385-195099592 GCA_020310875.1 Ceratopteris richardii
AATAAACAATGAAAACAGCCCCGTATCTCATAGTATACCGTGCAATGACATATGTAATGTAGCTCTGTCTCTGGCTCTAGGTGACATAGACGGCATATCTTGCTATCTGATGGTACCCCTCTGAATCTACCAATCTCAATCTCAAGCTGATGTGAGGATGTGCGCAACTGGCCAATGGCACAACGCAAGGCATGGGATTGGTGTGTATCCATATAGCTAGGACGAGTCACAAACCCATCCGTTGTGAGGTGTAGAAGATGCTCTCTATAGAGAGCCATCTTCGTACCCAACTCCTGTGTAGGCTCAATCCATGTCCTCCTGGTGTCAAGCTGGATCAGATCTTGACGAATGAGTCTAGTAATCTCCACCCGTGTCAGGTACATGAGGGGTGTCTGTAAAGAGTACTTGAAAGGAGGCCGTCTGTCCATGGTAAAACCATGTGTCTGAAACCATGATGTCATCTGTGCAAACCAGCATGATGTATCCCCCTGCAAAGCTAGCTGTCTGGATGACTCGAGGGCCAGCCTCGTATATCTATCTCTCGTAGTGTCCCACAAGCTGTGTACAAAGGAGACTGCTCTAGTGAGTGCCTCAATCTCAATAGGGGGGGAGAAGGAAAGAAAGAAAGACTTTTTAATGTCTATTAGAGGCCAAAATCGGCCTATGAGACAAAACATATACATCAGTATGATCCAATCCACTGTGATCCCAAAACGAAAATAAAGTGTGAGTACCGCAAACGGGTATAAAAGGAGTGGATAGTAACTGGCATCAAGGGTGTCGGGTGCTATGGGTATGCACTCTATATGCTCAATGGGTGAGATACAAATATGATATGCATAGGGAGGGGAGGCTCGATGTTATCACAACCCACTAAATGCCTGGAGTGGGTGTAGGATATAATGCATCGGTGGGTGCGGCATCATGGTGATCCTCAAAATGCTCTGAACGTCCAAATCGATAGGGGTGCGCTGCTGACGTCTCCGTATCTCCATGTCATGGCGTGCGTGAATTGCATGAATCTCTCTCTGATGTGGACGAGCTCTCCGGACAAGGGGTCTCGGTCGTCGACGCTGTCGTCTAAGCTCCTTTGCTCTGTGTAATGTGACACCCCGCATTGAGCTGCGTCCTCGAGTGGATATGGGTCTGAAAAAATCTGTAATAGAAGTCTGAGGGGGGGGGGGGGGGGAGCCAGGTGTATCTCCATCTGTTGCTGGAGGAGTGATGCACGGCAGTGCTCGAGCTCTACTAGGAAACGACCTAGAGGGCGCTTGTCCTCTGTCGCCAATAAAGCCCTGATCTCTCTAGGCCCCCTGAAGAGCTGTGGGTAGCGGTCTCTGATGTCCTCATATGCCTGGCATCTACATGTGTAGTCCTCCTCGTCCTCCACCTCCTCTCTACATATCCTCCATAATCGCTCATCCCTCGGGGTATGTGTGGCTCGCCCAATCTCAATCTCGAGCTGTTGTGATGATACTTTGAGCTGCCCAATGGCCACTCTCTCAGCTCGTGCCATATATGTATCCATGTATCGTGGTCTCTGAATGAAACCATCCGCTGTCACAGTCACGAAGTGCTCTCTGTAGTGTTGCCTCTTTGTGGGAAGAGGCTCCTGTGGTGCTATCCATGTCTCCCTGACGTGTATCTGTAGTAGGTCCTGACGGATGATCCTATTTCTCTCCGAACGAGAGAGGGTAATGTGGGAGGAAGAGAGGTCATACTGAAAAGGGGGGAGATCTGTAATGCTCATGCCATGGTCTACTAACCATCGGTAAGTCTGTGCATACCATACTCTCTCATGCCCTGTCTCTACCAAATGTCTAGAGCTCTCAAATGCAAGCCTGGTGAGTTGGCTGGTGGGGAGCTCTCTGACTGGAAGAGGGCCTCCACTAGCATCGGTGGTGTGCCAAGCTCAGCTCGTATAATGTCATGTGGAACGGAGGGCTTGCTCCGCAGCAAGCGTGAGATCATGGTGATCTGGGGCCTCTCAATCCGCGTCCACATCGCCTCTGTGATCCCTGGTGCCCATACTGCTGCTGCGTACATCAATGCGGGTGTCATTAGAGTGTCAAAGAGCCACCCCTTACTCCGGGGCTCCTGAAAATGTGTCTGAAAGCAGCGTCTCTCCAATCCTGCAAGTGCCGCATAGCCTCGCGTCAATCTATCTCTCGCAGCCTGTGCCATGGAGAATACCCATGTGCTGCCCGAGAAGGTGATACCTAGGTAGAAGTAGGAGTCCACTACCTCTATCTGTCCTCCAGCTGCTGTGAAAGAGGCGCGATGGCGTACTGTCCTGGAGGTACGGAAGATCATGACCTTGGTCTTGCCAAGGTTCACTGTGAGTCCTCTCTCCATGCAAAAGGTATCGAGCGCCTGTAAATGTGACTGCAACCCCTCCTGTGACTCTGAAAGCAGGACAATGTCATCAGCATATAATAGGATGTGTACTGGCGTACCTCCGAGGTCTCCTCCTCGTCCTCCTGCTCGCTGTATATACTCCGTGATCTCGTCGATGTAGAGACCGAAGAGAGTGGGTGAGAGAGGGCAACCTTGTTTCACACCAATGGTGCTAACAAGGCTGGCTGATAGACCGCCGGGGCAGCGTACCGTGCCTGTGACTCGTGCATACAAAGCGTGGATGGCCCATAGCATGTCTGATGGAAGCTGTAACTCCTGGAGCCTCCGTAGTAGTCTCTCTCGAGGGACCATGTCGAAGGCTTTGCGGAAATCCACAAAGCAACAGTATAGTCTCTGCTTCCTCGCCTTCGCGCTCTCAATCAAGCAACGAAGCACGAAGATGTGGTCGATGGTGGAGAAAGTGCGGCGGAAGCCTGCCTGGCCGCGTGCTCTGATCCCGCTGCCTCAGCGTGTGTACTGAGCTCTGCCTCTAGTACTACCCCATAGATCTTGGCCAGGATATGGCCTATCATAATAGTCATGTAGTTCCCTGGGTCCATCATATCGCCGGACTTATGGATAGGCGTAATGGTATGCATAGTCCATGAGTCGGGTAATCCCTCAACCAAAGCACGGTTGAAGAGATGGGCGATCAAGTGGGAAACTACATCTGCTGCGTATATAAAGTGCTCTCCCTGTAGCCCCGTGTGGTCTGCTGAACGGCCATGTTGGAGCCTATGGATGGCTTGTCGTACCATGCCTGCCGTGAAGAGGGTGGATATCACCGGACGCGGTGTGGAAGGAATCGGC
>CM035412.1:195109592-195124592 GCA_020310875.1 Ceratopteris richardii
CCCCCCCCCCCCCCCCCCCCCCCCCCCCCCCCCCCCCCCCCCCCCCCCCGCCCCCCCAAAAAAGAAAAAAAAAAACCCCCCGCGGAATCAAACACACACACACACACACACACACCAAAAAAAGACCACACACACACACACACACACACGCGCATAAATAAACAAACAACAACCCACAACCATACAAAACCCTAGTTTTCCAATAAATGTAAGAGCTGGTTCAGATGGCTAATGTCAGTGAAACAGTTGTGTTCACATCAACTAGGATATGCATGGAGGAATCTGCATGTATATCCTAGTTTCTGATAAATGTAAGAGCTGGTTCACATGGCTAATGTCAGTGAAACAGTTGTGCTTACATCAACTTTTTTCAACAGGTAGCTGTATGTGGTGAGACCGATCCAGTAGTCTCTGACTTTGCTCGGCATGATCCAATAAAGTTGCAGAAGTTGCATGACCGTCTAATCCTGGGAAATAGTAATAAATCTCTAAGGTCTTCATCATCTCTCATGCATGGCAATAAGGATTCAAATATTGATGACTTCAAAAGACCTCGGTCTGTATCGAGGCCATGCTCACCAAGCACCAATCCTTCTGCAATGGAACTCATAAGCACATTTGCACAGTCTTTGCGAGTTTATTTTTGGATAATGGAAGCTGCAGACAGCTACAAACTGAGTATTCAGATGATTTGGAGTTTGAAGTCTAAAATTTACAAATTGACGAAGTACGCTTGCCCTTCCCCGGTGCTAACGTTTAATGCGATTGATTGACACAAATGACATGTTGTTATTCATGGAACCCTTTTCAGGATTCCACAACATTCACGGGATTCAGCTGAAATTGGTTCGATTTTGACGCAGCGTGTACTCAGTTTGAAAGCATTAGCCAGTCTTCTTGGGTGAGCATTCTAGCCAGTTTTCGCATAGAGTTTATTGAACTGTAAAATCTTTTGATGTTGTTCTTCATTGATGATGTAAATACGATGTAGGCAGATTCCTTTGTTTTTCCCCTGGCTTGGGATTTCAGATTCACGGTTTAGAGTGGGAGAGCCTCACAACAGATCCACCGATTGATGTGGTAGAGTCATTAGCAGTTGCAATGGCGAATGAAAACCTTCTTCTTACATTACCATGGATTCTTGACTATCTCCAGTTGATAAAAGTAAGTATTGATCATGGATGTTATTTTAATGTAATCGGAAGGCCATAAATTAGTGTCTTATATTGTTGGAAAAATGTGCTTTGTCAAACAGACAGACCCATATGTTTTGAAGCGCCCTTATTTTCAGAGAGCAATCAATGCACTACAGCAAGTTTACAATTACTCCATTTTGGATCCCAAAAATGATAATTTTGGGGTAAAATTTGTATTTCTGAGTTTATTTGGTGTATTTTCCCCCGAAATTAAATTCATTACATTGTTTTTCTGATATAAAACTATCATACTCTGTATCGATATTCTTTTTGGCTAACCATGACCTTTAAACTTTTGTGTATCATCAATCTTTACAATCCCTTTCTAAGTTGTGAATCTAAAAGATGTTCTTGTTCTTTTACAGATTTCGAGCCTGTGCATATTGTCTTTATTAGACAGGTTCTTTGAGTCGGTGAATCTCTCGGTTCTGAACGGTGATATGGAAAGTGGAGTCAAAAACTTATTCAATGAATTCAACGAGTGTACATCTGATTCAAAGCAATCTCATGGGCTAGACAAATTGAGAGGAGTAGTCGATACTAGTTATATTCAGCAATGCTGCCCTACACTCATGGTAAACAGTTACATTCCTTTGAAAGCTAATGTCAGTAGTTATACGGTTGTTGATACACACATATACACACATGCACGTGTACACATACGCATATGCATACATATACAAATGCACATATGCTTACACATATGAATGCATATATTCATATGCATATGAATGCACATATGCTTACACACATGAATATGCATGTGCATATGCATACGCATATGCATACACATACGCATACACCATAGTTAAAAGCAATCGTGCGATTTTTATGTTTTAAATCATAAAAATCTCAATAGCGATTTAAATCTCTAGTAACCATTTTTATGCATGAAAAACAATTTTTTTCCGGGACAGATCTTGTTTATGGTTTTGAGTCAAAAGTGCTCCAACTCTACTTGCATAACGGACAGAGTATCTTTAGCATGTAACTTAAACAACAACAACCACCATTTTGGGTGTCCAAACATTGAACATATCCCATCATTTTACACCCTCTTTCAGTCTTGTAACGTTATGAATGTAGGATCATGAACAACACAACAAGCAAGTGAACTAGTACCATGCATGTACTTCTTGTAATCCTCCATCAAATTACCCATCAATTGCACATTTTCATTACTAATAGATTTAAATATTTCAAGATCCTGAAAAGTACAAAAGATGAACTGACAAAAAACAAAAAATGTTAAACATAATGTGGCTGAAAACTGACCCCAAATACGTAAACATATGCCGATTACAAAAGCTCATTGAGCATGAATTTAAACATGAATAAGCTCAATATGAGTTGGTTGACTAGGATAAAGTTGATAATGTCCTTAATGAATATAGACCTCCAAATAATCAATATGTTTAAGTACAAAAAAAACTAAAAATCATTCATGGTGAATAAAGACCTCGATTTTTATTTTCATTTTCTTAAACTCCTGCGACTTAAACGATTTAAATCTCGATTTAAACTTATGATTCAAATCTCACTTTTGTACTATGGCAATAGACATAGGCATATACATGTACATGTGTACGCAAACACATAGGAGTGTATGCAAACAAGTAGATGCGTATGCATATGCGTACACATGCGTTTACGCATACGTGCATACGCATATATGTATGGTGCACATACACACATACACATACACATACACATAGAAATACGTATACACATACAAAAACATATGTGCACATACACATACAAATACACATACACATACACATACACATACACATACACATACACATACACATACACATACACATACACATACACATACACATACACATACACATACACATACACATACACATACACATACACATACACATACACATACACATACACATACACACACATACATGGACATACACATACATATACATATGCATAGTTACTGTAATTTCAATAGTGATAAGATTGCTCGTACATATGCCCATGTGTATGTGTACACATACACATACACGTGCAGATGTACACATGCCATACACACACATACACATATACACATGCACATACACATGCACTTACACATGCACTTACACATGCACATACACATGCACATGCACATGCACATACACATACACATACACATACACATACACATATACACATATACACATATACACATACACATACACATACACATACACATACACATACACATACACATACACAAACACATATGCATACGCATATGCATACCCATATACACATACACATACACATACGCATACGCATACGCATACGCATACGCATACACATACACATACACATACACATACACTACACATACACATACACATACACATACACATACACATACACACACATGGACCACCTTTGCTCATGCATAGTCACTAATGCGGCCTTCTTGTATCTGTATAAGAAGTTTCTTGGCACTCATTTGCCACTACTACTAGGACTACTATTGGGACTGCTGGAAGTATTGTTACTCTGTTCATGTGTGTATGAGGAGCTCTTGTGCTAACTTGGGCAGTTTGAATTCAAATTCAAACATTGGGGGTAAATCACTTATAAAAGGAGGTTGTAATCTCGCGGCTTTGAGTCCCCTATTACTGAGCTTATTGCTGATCATTTGTATATGTTGAGTGGCTTACATCATAGCCTACTCTTCTTACCATCATTGGGCATCATATCTATGCCAATGATCATGTACAACATTGTTATATAATATACATTACTTCATTGATCACGTCTATCTCCTTCTCTGCTATGTCTACTCAAAACAGTGTACTTGTGATGACCATATCTCAGTGATCTCTCCACCATTTTTCATGTTCTATAGCTTGTTGGGACCAGCTCAAAGTCTACTACAAGCTATCAAAGTTTCAAAGGATTTGCTTCAGCCAATTGGGAGAAAACCGTCTCGAAGTGCTCACTGGTCATTCTCTGCATAGTCCCTAAAAAATTGGGGGTAAGCTATTGATTGTTAAATTGATTGCTCAGTACAGTGTATCATTTTAAGTGATTTCACTTGGAATCATTAGCTCTCTAAGCTAATTTGATTCACCCAAAAGGAATTTTCCTAATTGCTACTGTACTGTGAGCACTGAGCAAAATATCGAGCAGGTGTCAAAACTAAAATAGTTTTTTTGGTCATTAGCTATTTGCAAAGTTATCTGTTTTGACCTAATTGTTTGAAGCATCATCTCCAAAGTACATAGGCACTTATTTAGTATCATTAGCAAGCTAAAGGGGGCTACTATCAAACTCTGAGGTGAAAGAGGAAAGGTACATAGCAAGGATTAGCAGTACCAACTCATCCTCTTGTGGTATCCATCCATCTCTCCCAACAGTGGTATCAGAGCAAATTGAGGTAAAATGGGAGATGGTTTCCCTTCTTTTATTGATAAATTGGACAGGAACAACCACCAAGCATGGTCCTTGAGGATGAAGACATACTTACAAGGAAGGAGTCTCTATGGATACATATCAGGAGATGAGACACTCATTTTAACTCATGGTGTGCCAAAGATGCATTAGCAAGGTCATATCTACTTAATTCTATCTCTAACTTCCTTCTTCCACATATTAGGAATTGCAAAACATCCCAAGAGACTTGGGATACATTGTCTTCATACTTTTCTTCCAATACAAGAGCTTGAAAGAATCAATTGTGGATTGAGTTTACCACTCAAAGGAAGCAACCCAAGCAAAGTGTTTCAGAGTATGTGACCAAAGTCAAAGATATGGCTGACCAATTGGCAAGCATAGGAGAGGAGATTGAAGAGGAGCAAATTGTGAGACAAGTAATCAATGGCATCAAGGCAGATGATAAGTGGAAAGCTTTAACAACTGCTATGGACCTTTATATGGATATGCAGATTCCAGATCTTACCACACTCATGGGACAACTCTTTACTCATGAAGCCAAGCTCAACAAAAATGGAGAATCATCAAGAGATAACAACTCTTCTGCCCTATACACATATAAAGGAAAGTCTAAAGATAAAGGGAAGAACAATAAAGTAGAGGATGAAGGTACTACTTCTCAAGCTAACTATGCAGGGAGAGGTAGGAACTCAAGAGGTAGGGGCAGAGGAGGTAAGCAAGGTAGGGGGAGACCTTTCAACTCTTCCCCATGCAACATATGTGGACTGTCTAATCACACTAGAGATGAGTGCTATAGGAACTTCAAGAATCAGAGAGGAAGAGGATATCAAAGAGGTGGCTACTCACCATCAAGAGGAAGGTTCAACCATAATCAAGGCTACAACCATGGCCACAACAACAACTACAACGACAATTACAATAAGAACTATCAAGGAGGATACAAATCAAGAAAGGACTATAACAATTACACTTAGGATCAAGATGATTCTCTTCTCATTATGAATATGACTTCAAAACAAGGTATGAATGATGAGCACCTCTTTTACATTGACTCAGGTTGTTCAAACCATGTAGGAGGCAATGTAACTCTTCTCTCTGATCTTGAGGAGCCCAAGGGAAAGCACCAAGTACACACAGGTGATGACACCAAGCATTTAGTGGTCAAGGTAGGAAATGTCAAAACTTCTGATGGAAATAGAAATTTGTTGAGCAGGGTTCTTTATGTACCTACAATCACCAAGAATTTGATGAGTGTTGGACAGATTGTGGAATAGGGTTTGCAGGTTAGGTTCAACAAATATGGAGCTTTTGTGGAGGACTCCCAACATGGATTCAAGAGAATTGCCAAGGGAGAAAAAACATGTAGACTATTTACATTTGAACTTGAGGATACTAGAAATATTGCACTTTACAATTACAAGGATCAAACATTGTCAGAGCTTGAGATTTGGCATAAAAGATTAGGGCATATTGGTGAGAGAACCTTGAAGCAAATATGTAGAGATCAATGTGTGCTTGGGATACCTAATGTATCCAAGCAACACATGATCTATAAATGTGGTGCATGTCAGTTTGGTAAGTCACACAAGTTACCCTTCTCAAGGAAAGGCTGTATACATGAGGATTACTTGGAACTTGTCCACACAGATGTGTGGGAACCAAGCAAGGATCCTTCAATTTCAGGCTCAAGGTACTGTGTCTTTCATTGATGATTTCAGTAGGTGGACTATCTTGTACTTTATGAAACATAAAGATGGAAGTGTTCAGTTGCTATAAGAAGTATCTTGCACTTGTGGAAAACCAAACAGGAAAGAGCCTAAAGAGACTAAAGTCAGATGGAGAAGGTGAGTACTTCTCCAATGAATTTGATGCATTCTTGCAAGACAAAGGTATCAAAAGGGAGATTACTACAAGGTATACCCTTGAGCAAAATGGGATAGGGAGAAATAGATTGATTGTTGAATCAGTTAGATCAATGCTTAATGAAAAAAAGTTACCTAATTATTTGTGGGCAGAGAGTGTATCTACTGCCACCTATCTTATTAATAGGCTGCCATCCAAATCACTTGATGGGATGACCCCATATGAAGCATGGCATGGTAGGAGGCCATCACTTGATCATTGCAAAATCTTTGGATGTATTGCTTATGTGCATGTTCCATCTCAAATCAGAGGTAAGCTAGACCCTAAGGGAGAGAAGTGCATCTTCATAGGGTATTATTTAAATAAGAAAGGATACAGGGTTTATAATCCTTCCAACAAAGGATTTATGGTCAGTAGAGATGTTGTGTTTGATGAGAATGATTCTTGGTTTGAAAGTGAATGCAGGAAGGTTAAGTTGCCATATGACTTGAAAGAGGAGTTTCCAAGTCTCACAAGGAGGAGCCAAGCCAAATTGAAGACATCAAATCAGATGATGGGGACATCATCAATCTAGAAGAATTCAAGGCATGGAAATCGAAGGGCAAGGCCAAGATGAAGAGGTTGGAAGACTTACCTGAATCATCCAACCAAGCTCTAAGGAGATCACAGAGGGAAAGCAAGAAACCAATCAGATATTGGTATGATACTTCTTTAGTCACTAAGCACTCCATTTATCTTGCTAAGGATTTATCATTTGAAGAACCTACTTCATATGAAGAGGCAAAGATGAAGGCAAAATGGAAGGAAGCTATGGATGAAGAAATAGAAGCACTCAAAGAGAATGATACTTGGGAGCTAGTACCCAAGAAGGCATCAATGAAGGTAATTGGTTCTAAATGGATTAACAAAATCAAGAGAAACTGAGATGGATCCATAAACAGGTATAAAGCTAGACTTGTGGCTAAGGGTTTTGCACAAACCCAAGGAGTTGATATGAGGAAACATTCTCACCTGTGGCTAAAATGCCAACCATCAGAGTATTGGTAAGTGTGGCTGCATCAAGGAATTGGAATATGTACCAATTGGATGTAAAAAATGCTTTCCTTACTGACAGGATTTCAGAGGAGGTTTACATGGCTCAACCTCCTGGCTACGAAGACCCAAGCAAGGTAAATTATGTGTGCAAACTGAACAAAGCTCTTTATGGTTTGAAGCAGGCACGTAGGGCATGGAACCATAGGTTAACTACCTATCTTCAAGATCAAGGATTCATGATGAGCAAAGCAGATACTTCTCTATTTGTCAAGAGAAGTAATTCAGAGGTGATATACATATGTGTGTATGTTGATGATATCATACTTACAGGTAGTGATGCCAATGGCATCAAACAAATCAAGAACCTAATGATGTAGGAGTTCAAAATCAGTGACCTAGGGTTTCTGAAGTATTTTCTTGGACTTGAATTGGTCTACACAAATTCTGGAATTTATGTTACTCAAAGAAAGTATGTATAGGACATGTTGAAGAAGTTCCACTTGGAGAATGCCAAGATAGCTAGCACCCCTATGGAGGTAAATCATAAATTGAGTGCTCATGAAGGTGATTTGCTTGAAGACATTGCAGGATATCAAAGCATAGTAGGAAGCCTAAACTGTGCAACATTGACAAGGATTGATATTGCTTATGGAGTAAGTGTCTTAAGTCAATTCATGCACAAACCTAGAGCACCTCACTTGGAAGTTGCCAAAAGGATTTTGAAGTATCTCAAGGGTACTGAAAATCAAGGTTTATACTTTCCATACACATCAGATTTAGACATTAAGCTATGCTCAGATGCAGATTGGGTAGGTTGTAAGGATGACAGGAGGAGTACTTCTGGTTATCTTTCTTTTGCAGGTGATAAGCCCATTTCATGGTCTTCCAAGAAGCAACCTACAGTTGCTTTACCTTCAATAGAGGTTGAATATAGGGGATTAGCCAATGCTACACAAGAAGCCATATGGATTAGATTGGTATATTCAGATTTGGGACTTCACACTCACTCACGTATGATCTTTGGTGACAACACAAGTTCTTTACATCTTGCAGCCAATCCTATCTATAGAACCAAGCATATAGAAGTACACTATCATTATGTGAGAGAGAAGCTATTGAGCAAGGAGATTCAATTGGCATATGTATCCACAAATATGCAATGTGCAGATTTATTGGCCAAAGCACTTGATGGTACTAAACTTTGTAGGTTTAAAGCTATGATTGGATTGCAGGACATTCAAGAGGATTGATGAAGAAGAGCAAGCCAAGACGTTTGGCTTGAGGGGGAGCTGTTGGTGCAAACCCAAGCCTTCACATTTGGCTAGCTATAGAAGAAGATATGTGAGACCATTTGATGGACCACATGAATCTTTGCTTGTAATAGTTGGATCTTTAACCACTTGTAAAAGTACCTTTATCTTGAGAGAATCTTGTGACTCTTACATTTCGTGGAGTTACGAGAATCAAACAATACGAATTCCATTTGGTGGAATCACTCCTAATTTGGAGGAACACTTTTAGGTACATCTAAGTTTGACTTCAAATTCAAACATTGGAGGTAAATCACTTATAAAAGGAGGTTGTAATCGCGGCTTTGAGTCCCCTATTACTGAGCTTATTGGTGATCATTTGTATATGTTGAGTTGCTTACACTATAGCCTACTCTTCTTACCATCATTGGGCATCATATCTATGCCAATGATCATGTACAACATTGTTATATAATACATTACTTCATTGATCATGTCTATCTCCTTCTCTGCTATGTCTACTCAGAACAGTGTACTTGTGATGACCATATCTCAGTGATCTCTCCACGGTTTTTCATGTTCTATAGCTTGTTGGGACCAACTCAAAGTCTACTACAAGTTGACAGAGTTTCAAAGGATTTGCTTCAGCCAATTGGGAGAAACCGTCTCGAAGTGCTCACTGGTCATTCTCTGTATAGTCCCTAAAAAATCGAGGGTAAGCTATTGATTGTTAAATTGATTGTACAGTACATAGTGTATCATTTTAAGTGAGTCCTAATTGCTACTGAACCGTGAGCACTGAGCAAAATATCCAGTAGGTGTCAAAACCAAAATAGCAAGTTTTTGGTCATTAGCTATTTGCAAAGTTATGTGTTTTGATCTAATTGTTTGAAGCATATCTCCAAAGTACATAGGCACTTATTTAGTGTCATTAGCAAGCTAAAGGGGCCTACTATCAAACTCTGAGGTGAAAGAGGGCAGGTACAAAGCAGGGATTAGCAGTACCAACTCATCCTCTTGTGGTATCCATCCATCTCTCCCAACAATGACATCATCAATTCGTAACCGCCTTTGATGAACCGCCCTTGAAAACCTATATAAAAAGGGGTTGGCCACATACATACTCAGTCTTGCTAATACGAGTCTTGGGAGCTCAAGGAGTCATGCCCACCAAGTAAGTACTTTCGAAGTTCCAGTTCCAGTTCTTGTCTTGTTCCTCGTTCTAGTCCTGATTAGTCTAGTTCTTGGACATCTAGCCTTGTCCTCTTGTCATCTTGTAGTAGGAGATCTTGTCTAGTTATTTCTTATATCTAGTTCATCTTCGTGAAGGGAGTTCTTGTAATCAAGAGATCTTGCTTCATACCTACGGTCCTAGGTTGTGGGATCTTTTGCATTATCTCTAGTTGAGTTATCTATACCTATCAATCTCGGGTTGTGGGAATTCTTGTATCAATATTTATTCTTGTATTATTTCCCTACGTGGGTGATCTTGTAATCGAAAGTGTAATTTTGAAATCTTATCTAGTTTAGTTAGAGGGCACAATCTAGTGCTCCCCTGACATTTTGGCAAGACTGGCTTCTATCCAAGTCCAGGCATCATGGAGAACGCTTATGAACAAATTGTGGCATCACCTAAGACATTTGAATGATGCCAGAGGTTAAGACATTGAATGGATACATCACCTAAACTATTCAATGTGATAACTGCCTTTTTGAAAGGAAACAAGAAAAACGAGTAGAAGGAAGATCTCGCCAATGGAAACCCTTCCAGCCCACTCATAGAGATGAGTCTATTGCCCGAACCTATGCAGATAGATATCACTAGGTTCCAGCCTCTTAACACCACAAGAGAAACAGAGAAGGAGAGAGAACAAGTTACGCCTCTATTGTGGAAACTTTGGACATATTGTAGTTAATTGTCCCAACAAGAGAACAAACTCCAAAGTCGCAGCCCACCCTTGTAGAGTAGGGAAACGAGGAAGTCGAGTTGTAAAAGAGATCGTATAGCCAGACCATGATATAAGAAAGGGTCTCATAATTCCAGCTACACCCATAGAAATATGTCTTGCCCCTGTCAAGTTAATCATGCCTAAGAAGACCCTTTCCCTTACAACCCTAGTAGATTCAAGAGCCTCCTCATGTCTTATCGATGAAGGATTGGTTAAGAAACATATAATTCCAGTACTTCGGAAGAACAAACCAGGAGTAGCTGAAGTAGTAGATGGATGACCTCTAGCATATGGGAATATAACCATGGAAACCATACCATTAAGAGTACACCTTGGTGATCATGATTCCCACATATGTTTCAACGTAATATCGAGTCCAGTAAATCTGGTTATCATTGGAATTCCCTGGTTAAAGAAACATAATCCAAACATTAATTGGGAAAAGAAGAAAATCACCTGTTGCGATATCCAGGAGAACTTGATATATGTCGGAGCCAAAGCCTTCATACATGCAGTAAGGAAGGAACCGACATATATGATCTATGCCATACCAACTCAAGATCCCAAGAAAGATGATTCAGTGAAGCTACTCGACCAATACCAAGATTTTGAAGATGTTTTTGAAAAGAACATAAGAACTTAGAGTATTTTATGACCCCCTGCATCCTCAATAGAAGGCAATCTCGATGGAGTAACTTTTTATCCAGGCTAGACTTTATCACTACATACCATCCAGGATGCCAACAATATCAGTCACATGCCATGTCAAGAAGCTCTTACCTTGCACCAAAGAAAGGTGAAGAGGCATTTGATCGACAAGAGAGTGTATTACTCAAGCTTGAGAATCTCCAATTAGCAGCTATCCCTTGAAACTATCATTAAGATTCAGCCTTGAATCATTGGATCCGTGAGACTCTACCACAAGATGAATTATTTTGTAATGTTAAGCAAAAAACTCAAGAAGGAAAAGTCAAAGAAGTAAATGAATTTTAGGAAAAGGATGGGTTATTATTCTATAAGAACCTATTGTATGTCCCTCTAGGAAAGCCCAGGATCCAAGTACTTCAACAACGTCATGACAACCTTGTAGCAGGACATTTTGGAGTGAATAAAACAATATAACTCATATCAAGGGATTTTTGGTGCCCTCAAATGTGGAAGGAAGTCAAATAATATATCCAAACATGTGACACTTGCAATAGATCTAAGGTACCGTGTAAACCTCATGGCCTCTTGCAAGCTTTACCTATCCCAGAAAGACCATGGGCTTCATTATCTATGGATTTCATCACAGATCTACCAAAGTTAAGTTAGATAGTATCATGCCATTCTTGTTATAGTGGATAGATTTACAAAGATGGCACACTTTATTCCAACTACCAAGGCAATCACAGGTGCAGCCATTGCTAGACTTTTTCTGAGATACATCTTTAGACTTCATGGATTGCCTGATGATATTGTCAATGATTGAGATCCACCGTTCATATCCAGCTTTTGGAACAATCTTTGCAAGCTCCTTGGTGTTCAGGTTAAGCTATCTACAACCAATAATCCACAGACTGATGAACAAATAGAACGGGTGAATCAAGTCCTAGAACAATATCTCCGTTGCACCATCAACTATTATCAAAATGAATGGTTTGAGCTTTTACCCTATAATAGTGTTCATACATCTACTAAGCTGACTCTCTTCTTTGTAAATTATGGACAACATCTAACGATGGATATAAAACTCTCAAATCATGTCAAGAACCCAACTGCCAAAGATAAGGCCAAGTATCTCATGGATATTCACAAAGAACTCAAGGAAGCGATCCATAGAGCTCAAGAACAATATAAGTATTATGCGGATCAGCATCGTGTTCAAAATCCATCCTATCACATTGGCGATAAAGTGTGGTTACTCAGAAATAATTTGCAGACTTTGAGGCCTTGTGCAAAGCTAGACCATTAGAGATTTGGTCCATTGGCCAAGATAATCCAATCACTTTCAAGCTCAAGTTACCAAGTACCAAGAGAATACATCTAGTTTTCCATGTATCTATGTTGGAACCATATCAGATTTCACCATCGAGGGAGGAGAGACCTAGTCCTTCACCGCCTATTGAGATTGATGATCATGAAGAATTCAAAGTCGAGCATGTCCTAGGTTCAAGAATATCCCGAGAAAGATTGGAGTATCTTGTTCATTGGAAAGGGTATGACATCAGTGGTTGCACTTGGGAACCTGCAGAGAACCTTCATAGAGTACCAATCAAGGTTCGAGATCATGATTGCTCCTCGTGGAACTCGTCGCTTGAGGGGGAGGTGATGTCATGGACAAAGGAAACCATCTTGAACCTAAGATTCCATGTGACTTCTATATCTCATGATTGGTTTAGAATTTGGAGAAACCAATGCTTCCATTGCGTCCGGAACATGCCAAAACCCTAAGATCGACTGTGTTCTTGCTTTATTCTGACATCCAAAAATCATGTTTCGAATTGATGATATCATCGATGACATCATCAATTTGTAACCGCCTTTGATGAACGGCCCTTGAAAACCTATACAAGGAGAGGTTGGCCACATACATATCAGTCTTGTGAATACCAGTCTTGTGAGCTCAAGGAGTCGACCACTAAGTAAGTACTTTCGAAGTTCCAGTTTCAGTTCTTGTCTTTTTCCTTGTTCTAGTCTTTATTAGTCTAGTTCTTGGACATCTAGCCTTGTCCTCTTGTAATCTTGTAGTACGAGATCTTGTCTAGTTATTTCTTGTATCTAGTTCATCTCCCAGAAGGGAGTTCTTGTAATCAAGAGATCTTGCTTCATACCTACAGTCCTGGGTTGTGGGATCTTCTGTATAATCTCTAGTTGAGTTATCTATACCTGTCAGTCCCGGGTTCTGGGAATTCTTGTATTAGTATTTATTCTTGTATTATTTCCTTGCATGTGTGATCTTTTAATTGTAAGTGTAATTCTGAAATCTTGTCTAGTCTATTTAGAGGGCACCCTAGTTGTTTCCTGACACGTCAGGAAAGGTTTGCTGACGTCAGGAAAGAGGTTTCTGACGGCGAAGTCAGGAATGGATTCCTGACGTGACTTTTTCAGAGAAGTGAGAAATTGCACTTTTTAACTCTGTTTGAGCAGCAGGTTCCAAGGATCAGAGGTTTGAGCATAATATAAACAAAGCATATGAAATATTTGTGCATCAAGTTGAATATATGGGTACTGACGACAGCCTTCTGTGCTACATCTTCAGCTTGAAAATTAGAAACAAGTAAATTCAGCTGGTACAGTCTGTTGTCCTACAGGCTATATATAATTTTGAAACGAGGCATGAGTCACAACCATTTTAAAGGTGGGCAATCTCAGAGTAATTTTCTTTTCATCTTAATTGAATGTTTATGACCATACTTTGAGGTAAAAAAATGAAGATAATTTCTCAGCATATGATCTATGTTTTGACACTTCATCTACAGTGATTTTGTTTAAAACTTCACAGCTTGACAAAATGCTTTTGCTCTTAATTTCTTTGTGTTCTTCATTTCAAATACAATTCTTTTTCAATAAGTTGACTCAACATAGAGAAATGTACAGTACTAATTACATATTTGAGTGCAGCTAGTGGATTCTATTGATACAGTCTACTGAGCTACAGCCTAGTGCCCACATATACAGCTTACAACTTGGAGACAAAGTGGAGCTTTTTGTGCTTTAAAAGAAGACTCACGAATCACAACTATAGGCAAGCAGGCAATTTAGAAACAAAAACCAAAACAAATGAAAAATTCTCAGCATAGGACCTTTCTTTTGACACTTCATCCTGATTTTCTCTAGATTTTGTTTACTTGATAGAGTGTTTTGTTCCTAATTTTATGTTCTTTTTCATTTTGTATATACAATTTTCTTCAAAAAGTAGACTGTACATAGAGAAAAAACAGTTACAATTGCCATGAAATCTGTTAGTGGTGTATGCTTAGTTACATTACATGAGAAATAAGCCGTCTATGTTCGTATGTATCTCCAAAAATTGCAAGAAAATATTGAGAAAGGCCATGCAATAATGATTGTACATAAATAGTAGAACTCTATGTGATAGATTTTGTACAAAAGATTTAGTTAATAGTCTATGACTTCTTCACATTTTACCAACAAATTATAATTATTGGCAATCGCCAAACTCCAATTCAAAATGAATCAAATTACTTTTATATTGAGAAGTGAATCCTAAGCTCTCTACTACGTATACTACATTACCTTTCTATCATGATTCACTTGCGAGTCATGATTTTCCTATGGCATATGCAATGA
>CM035412.1:195129592-195134592 GCA_020310875.1 Ceratopteris richardii
ATGTGTGCCAAACTTGTAGCCGCACTTGAAGGGATAGACCTCACCTAGGTACAAAGTTTAAATTATAATATATAGATGAGAATATTTTTCATTCTACATTCTAGTTTCTAAATTTTAATATATTCTTTTATGTAAACATTGTGTTACATGTAGAGGATCTATCATTGCCATCTACTAGTTGGCCATGAAAGTATTATTCAAGACAATGTGGACGAGGTCTTGGACAACGTGTTGGGACATTTAGTGTTCCCTAGGACTTCTGTAGAGCATGCACATGATTGGGAGGAGTTATTGGCCTCGTCTTCTAGTGGAGATGATCTTGATTCAGAAGCTGCAATGATTGCAACTCAATTTGGACATTGAGAGTCGGAGAGTACATCATTGTGGGCTAGTACATTTGATGAGGATCTTATAGATGATGACTCCATGGATGACATTGGGGAGTCATGATTCATCTTAGATCATAGTGTTCAGAGTTTTCATTGGCTCAATGATAGTGATCACTCTATGGTTTTTTGTATGACATTGCACTTATAAATGGTTTTTGTTTGCCAACAGCTAGTGACATTCATGTATATTTTTTACTTTTCATGTAATGAAATGTCATTGATCACTATCTCATTTATGGAGTAAATTCCAATATGGATATGAGGTTCATGATCTATCATTCATCTAAGTTCTATGATGTATGGTATCATCATGAGTCAAGGCTCACGAGTCAAAACTCACAACGATTGTAGTTCATCGATGTAACGGGAGGAATATACAAGGTTCTCCAGTAGGTAATTTATGTGTTTTTGGTACCAAAATGTATATATGAGTTGAATAGGTATTGTGCATACCTTAAATACAAGAAAAAATAAAAATCTCTCTTGATGAATGAAAACCTCAATAATAATAAAAAAAAATCTATATGATTTAAATAATTTAAATCCCGATTTAAATCTACGATTTGAATCTCTACTTTGTACTATGATGCCATGTAATCACAATATCTATTAAATTCAACACTTGTAAACTCATCCACATTATCTGTATGTATACATTTCAACATTTTACCTTTATGGGTAGTTTCAAATGCATGAAAGTTTTTAAAAGGAACAAAGGTTTCACCTTTAGACTTCAACACACTTGTGTTCCATATTCACAGTCAACGAAATTTAAGTTTTTGCCCTTGGCATCAAGCTTTTGCAAAGAGGATAATATATCAAGGCCCCTTTGGATCATATGTCCCAGTCTTTTATGCCATAGCTAAGACTTCAATACATACATACATACATACATACATAGAGACATCTAGACCTGCATGCATGCAAACATGCATATACATATATTGTACATACATAGGTACTTACACATATTACTACACATGTAGATAAATCTGGACAATTTCTTGATTTGTACATGTCGTATTTGTTCAATGCTAACTTTCTTTGTCATGTTTTGATCTCATTGTTGATTATGGGCATAGCTACATAGCTATATATGCATGCTCATGCACACATACACAGTTACACTCATGTACATATTTATTCGTGTGTTTTTCCTTTCTTTGTGCATGTGTGCACATGCATACATATGTGAATAGGAGATCTCAGGTGCTGTACCTTGTAGTGTTTAGACTGAGAAAGGTGAAATCAACAGATGGATAAACAAGATGATCTCAGGTCTATGGTGTATATTCCACACTGAAAAATAAAATAGACATTTTGGTTCCATAAATGCATGTGTATGTGCACGAGAGTAAATGCCGTAGTTGTGGAATGGGGCAGTGTGGAGCTCAATAAGATTATGTCTATTCTTCAGGAGCTTCGTGCGATGCTGACAAACCAAAAAGAGGATCTGTTGGATAGAGAGCTTAGGTCAGGAACTTCTGTTGGAAAGGCCAAGAATTTGAGAAAAATAACTCCTATACAGAACCCAAAGGGCTTTCAAGCATGTGATAAAGGAATCTGGTGTGGACCATGTGAGATGGATATGCCAGGCAGTCACATGCAAATGAAGCTCCAGGTTTGTTTGCGTTTTGATATCTTTTCTCGTCTTTTATGGTTATCCATTTGAAGATTTCATCTTCTTCCCCCATGCCTAGACATGTCTCCATCTTCATTTCAGATTATTTATTTTTCAGTTGCTATTATATTATTTTAAAGTAATTGATAAATTTGCAGCAAAGCTTTTTTGAGCAACATCAAGAATTACAGAGGCTTGTGGACTTCATAGTTGATACAACTGCAGTTAATGCTGCTCGGGCAGCTTCATCAAAGGCGTTATCTCCTATCTTGGAGGAAGCATTGTCTAGCTTAGAATCAACTCTTGCACATAGAATAGGTGATGCTACAAGCAGCCAGGCAAATTGTCATTTGGAAAGCGAGGTGGAAAACGTAAGTGATTGCAAATTTTAAGCTGAACTTTAAATGGCAGGGTTCTGAAAATGAATAACAGATTGTTTTGTACTATGACTGCCATTAGATAATCACATCATGCATACAAAAAGCACTTCCTCTTGCAACTGACTATGCAAAGAAGCATACATCAGAGAGAGCATCAGGAGCATTGGCATTGCTTTCTAACCCAGATGAAAACCCCTCCATACTTGGAATAGCTGCAAGTGAGTATATTTTTTTGTGATTTGACATACTGGTGGGCTTGTTACATTCAATTCAACTTGAATAGTGTTACGATGATTGGGCTATTGATGATAGGAATTGCAGTGGACTCAGCTGCATCAGCTGCCTCCAAGAAAACACTTGCAGCCATTTCTTGTGATATTCGGAAAAAGGTGACTCAGGAAGTGGAAAGCTGGAGGCATAATATTACCAATGCAGAAAAGTTAAAAGTTAGGGAGGTATCCCTAGAAAAGCAAGTTACCAAAGGGGTTGTTTCAAATGATGTTGATGTAGCTTCCAAAATACAGCGATGTGTACTGGACAATAAGGAAAATATGGAAGCCTTATATAACATAATGCAGAAAGACAATAGCTCAAAACAGGAAAATATGCAGCTCTTGAAACCAGTATCAGTTAGTGCTTCACCCTTATGTAACTCTAAAGGCTCCTTTCTTTTGAATAGAGTGATTTGCTGCTCTGATGCAGTGATTGAATGCTGTGAGAATCTTGTAAAAGTTGAGAATCAAAGACATAAATTGCGTGTAAAATTAGCAGCGACAGCTACTTCGTTGGAGATCATGCTTTCACCCAAATATTTGCGAATGCCTCCGGGTGGATTTGGTGCTCTTGTATACATGGACTACAAACATGACAACCTGACAACATCAAGAGATGTTAGTTCGTCTGGTTTTAAGTTCAGAATTGAAAGAGCATTAGCTAAACGGTGTGTTACCCTAGCATTTCACCTGTGCCTTCAATGCCCTGATCAGGCATTCAGTTATGATCCCGCAGTTCTAAAACAGTGCAGATGTTTCACCAAACTGGATTTCGAGACTAAAGATGCATGCTCAATGTCTATAAGGATTAAAGGAACATGCTGTGATTTATTCAATGATGAGAAGCGGTCTGCTGCAGGTCAAATTCTTGGACAGTGGATAGAGCCTTGTCCAGTTACAAACAATGAGAATGTTTGTGTCATTTCAGAGTGTGAAAACAACGATTGTAGAAAGTATCTCATGTCAGCTGTTCTAGGCATGTGCTTAGCTCTTGAGAATTGCAGTATATGCGATGAAAATTTTTTCATCCTTGAATTCTTTCACTCATGGAGGTGGATACAAGCTGTCTGTGCAGAACCATGGATAGGCTCTGAAGCCTGGTTTCAGATTGTAAAACATGGAATGGCAAAGCTATTAGTTGAGTTGTGCTATGCAAAAAGCTTGCAAAGACGGATGGGACAATTATTTAAATGTCTCGAGGAATTTTTCAATGCGTTATTTCAAACAAGGCCAGAAGACATGAGAAATTTAGGTGTCCAAATTAAAGGGGAAACAGACTTACAGAGCCTCAAATTGATAATCATCTTTGTTTTCCTGGAAATGTTGGATCTAGATTTTATTCACAGGCTCAAAACAAGTCTTGAATCAGATGGGCGACATGAAGATCTGGATCTGTCTCTTCAAGGCTATCTTGATATGAAGAACCTACTCAAGGGTTCTTTCAGTAGTTTAGGAACTGGGACTGTAAACTAGATCTCAGGAGTGCAATGTGTAAGGAGCAAAAAATTTTGCTACATAAGCTTGGCTTTGCTTATGGCAGTTCACAATTTTGAGTGACCTCTGCCACCTTTTAAACATGTTGGCTTTATGGTGGATGAAGAGAAACAAAGGTGAGCCTCTGAGAATTAGCCAGCTGCAACATGTTGATGAGTACTTCAAGAGTTCCACGCTGGCGTTCAAATCTCAGAAAGTGTACTTGTATACCATAGGTTGCGACACTTCAAAGTATCTTGTAAAGACACGATTCGGATGATTGAGATTCTGTATGAGATTGGGTGCATCTCACATTATTGTTGCTACATATTTCTTTGTCGCAAGGGTAAAAAAAACTTGTTATCCTGTAGATCATTCCTTAAGGCAATCAAATGATGTCATCTAACTATCGGATATTTTCGTTATCATCTTCTTTCGGTAACATGATGATCTTCTGAATTCTGTTTCTTAAATGAGTAACCTAACTCCCTAAGGTCTCATGGAAAATCTATAAGAAGAGACGAAACTGAAGAAGAGGCTAAAGAATGGAAGACCTCTTTAATACAGACTTATGCACCTTTTGGTGACTATCTCTAATGTAGGAAATTTGACTTAATATTTGTTTCGAATTGTCTTACAAGCCCTTTTTAATAGAACAAAAATCTTTTTAATTCGAAGGAAAGAATGGAAAGCGCCCGTATTTCGATATACTAATGTTCTTTCTAAGTATGCCCCTCCGCCCCAAATTACCTGAATATTTTTCACAATTGTTCTGATTTGAATCGATTTGCATGAAGTTTAATATGTGGACTATTTCGTACATATTAACTTAGAAGGATTTCTTTCCCAATTCTACCATTTTCTC
>CM035412.1:195792092-195797092 GCA_020310875.1 Ceratopteris richardii
AGATAGATAGATAGATAGATAGATAGATAGATAGATAGATAGATAGATAGATAGATAGATAGATAGATAGATAGATAGATAGATAGATAGATAGATAGATAGATAGATAGAAAGATAGATAGATAGATAGATAGATAGATAGATAGATAGATAGATAAATAGGTAGATCTGTAGGTAGATAGATAGATAGCTACATAAATAGATAAATATTAGACATATATATAGATAGATTCATACATACATAGACAGACAGATAGATAGATAGATAGATAGTTAGATAGATAGATAGATAGATAGATAGATAGATAGATAGATAGATATATATATAGATAGATAGATAGATAGATAGATAGATAGATAGATAGATAGATAGATAGATAGATAGATAGATAGATAGATAGATAGTGTTAAAAGTCAAGCTTCAAGCTAAAAATTCGTGGGGAATCTTTTATGGACATGTGGAGCAATCAAAGGAAGCCAAAAGCCACGAGATTCCATCAAGAAAAGTCACTCAACCACTCCCCAAGTCATCTCAACTAATTCCTCCAAGTTAGGAGGCTGATTTGGAAAGGTAGTTCCTAGATTTTAGGGGCACACCTCTCACTATAAAAGGAGCATGTATCCCGACTTCTTTTGGGCCATCTTCTTGGAGTTTTAGCTCATGTAAAGTGAGCACTAAGTGCTGGAGTTGTGATAAGCAAGCCCCTTGCTTAAGCAACCCCCTTGCTTGCTTGTTTGTTTTCTTTTAGTAGGCATATCTATGTGTGTGCGCGGGCAGTGTTGCAACTCTCTACCCTTGAGTTGTTAGCATTGGTTCTCCCTCATATGGTATCCATTTGATGTAATTCTTGTCTCATTGGATAGCTATAAGAGTCTATTTTATGCTTACCAATTCTCTCGAGCATTCTCTGAGTAAGCTGGGAGCAACATTCATTTTAGTGAAGTTGTGTGATTGATATCTCTCTCTTTGTGTAGGCTCTGTTGGAAAGCTTTTGCTCTCTGTTGTAAGGGCTGGTTCTCCTTCTCTATGTATCCATTTGCTATGATTTTGGTGTCATTGGGTAGCTATTAGAGTCCTCTAAAGTTGACATAAGTTTGAGATTCATTCTCTGTATAATCTCTGAGAAAAGTTTGCTGGAGTGAAGTGAGGTCTCTGCTTGACTAGCAGTTGTGAGCATTCAACTAGCTCATGTTGTAGACATTGTTTCTCTTTGTGTAAGCATCCATTTCAAGTGAAACTTGTTTTGTTGGAAAGCCCTTGGTGTCTACTACAGGTCTACAAAAGCTCACTGGAGTTCTCTGCATAAGCTCTGAGTGAGAGCATTTTTGGTGTGCAGAGGTCAAAGAAGGATACCTGTGGAGGTCATTCGCTCTTCATCGTTGCTTAGGGGTTGAGATACTTCCCCCATCAGTGGTATCAGAGCATTTGGGCATCTTGGAGGTATCACATACAAGCAAGAAGACATCTTGGAGTTGGTGGTTGAAGAGTTGCATCAACAAAAGCTTCTTGGAGGTAGCTCACATCAAGGGGGAGCTATTCTACTCAAATTTGCAAGAGCACAAGGTGTCCATCTAAGGAAAGCTTTGGATTGAGGTAACCTCAGAGCCTCATTTTCATTTTACACACATTGGAGCATTAGCCAAGGGCTAGGTCAAGTATCAAAGACTAGATATGGGAGACTTCAACACTCAAATTGAAAAGCTAGACAAAGGTAACTATCAACCATGGAGATTTAGGGTCTCCAACTATCTTATGGGCAAGGGCCTTTGGGGGTTGATTAGTGGAAGTGAACCAAGACCTAGGTTGGATGAGAATCCAACCAATGACCAGAGAAGGGCCTTTAGGGAATGGAATGAAAGAGACAAGAGGGTTATCTTTATTCTTTCCCAACACATTAGCAATAGCATGATCGGCCATATCCAAGACCTGGATTCAAGCATGAAGGTATGGGAGACACTTGAAAGGCTTTATTCAACAAGCACCAAAGCAAGGAAGATCCAACTCAAGAATGAGCTCAACAACCTTAGGAAGAGCTCAGGGAGTAGCATAAATGACTACATACTTAAGGTCAAGGAGTTATCAGATGCATTGGGATCCATTGGAAGCCACGTAGACGATGACGATCTTGTGGCTTATACTCTCAATGGTTTGAGAGATGATGAGAAGTGGAAACCCTTTACCACTTCAGTTTATGTAAGGGATAATCTTCCCGATTTTGAGCAATTGGTTGCTCTCATGGTCACCGAAGAAATGAACATAGGTGGAAGTTCAACTAAAAGCAAAGATGCACAAGTTTTCTATGCAGGTAATCAAAGGGGCAAAGGAAGACAAGGACAAGGAAGGGGCAAAGGAAGGTTTGGAGGAAGGCAAGGCCACTCAAGAAATCAAGGACATGACCAAGGCACCTCATCACAAAGAGGGAGAGGAAGATCAAGAGGAAGAGGAGGACGACATCAACAAAACAGGAATCAAGATGGCGAAGGATGTTACATATGTGGCAAGTTTGGCCACTATGCTAGAGATTGCTACCAAGGAGGAAACCAAAGGAACTATAATCAAGGTTCTTCATACAAAGGCCAAGGTAATTATGCTTCTACAAGTTCAGAAAATGACAATCTCTTGATGATGCACATGAATGGGAATTCAAGCAAAGTAGATAACACTTGGTATATTGATAGTGGATGTAGCAACCATATGAGTTGCAATGCTTCTTGGTTTACTAATCTACATGTTCCCAAAGGTAAAGGACATGTAGAAACAGGTGATGATACAGCCCATGAGATCTCCCATGTTGGAGATGTAGCTTTGGATGACAAGGAGGAAGGAAGATGTCTCAAGGATGTCTTGCATGTACCTACCATCACAAAGAACTTGGTGTCCGTTGGGCAAATGGTTGAAAGAGGCTATCAAGTAAGGTTCAACAAAGGTGGATGCTTTGTGGAGAACCCTAAGCAAGGTTACAAGGTCATAGCAAGAGGAAAGAAGCAAGGGAGACTCTTCACTTTGGAGGTAAATTCTCATTCTACTCAACATGTCTACTTCACATATGGAAACAAGAGGATTTCGGAGTTGGACTTGTGGCACAAGAGGATAGGTCACATCAACATACAAAGAATGAAGGAAATGCAATTCAAGAGGCTGGTTGAAGGTCTTCCCAACTTCCAAGGACAAGGTATGAAGCATTTATGTGAATCTTGTCAACTAGGGAAGCAAGCGAGACTTCCATTCAAGAAGAGTGGCTACATAAGCCAACATCCATTGGAGTTGATACATACAGATGTGTGGGGGCCAACGAAAGAGCAATCCATTGGAGGTAACAAGTACTTTGTCACTTTTATAGATGATTGCACAAGGATGGTTTGGGTTTATTTCATCAAAAACAAATCAGATGTGTTTACATGTTTCAAAGCATTCAAGGCAATGGTAGAGAAGGAAACAGGTACATATATCAAGAAGCTAAGGTCCGATGGAGGGGGAGAATATTTCTCAAATGAGTTTTCTGATTTTTTAATGGATCAAGGCATCAAGAGGCAAGTAACATGCAGGTACACACCCCAACAAAATGGAGTAGCAGAGAGAAAGAATAGATACATTGCCGAGATCGCTAGAGCAATGCTTAATGAGATGAATGTACCTAACATGTTTTGGAGTGATGCAGCAAATACCGCCGTGTATCTAATGAATAGGGCTCCTACCTCAGGGATCCATGGCTTGACACCATATCAAGCCTATTATGGTAAGAAACCTGATCTTTCCCACTTGAAGATATTTGGATGTACTTGTTATGTACATGTGCCAAGTGAATTGAGGCACAAGCTACAACCAAAGGCAGAAAAGTGTGTGTTTCTAGGATATTCAAATGATCATAAAGGTTACAGGTGCTTCAACCCAAATACAAAGGACTTGAGGATATCAAGGGATGTAGCATTTGATGAGCTACTCCCTTGGTATAAGAAGTATGATTGTATACAGGACTATGAAGAAGAAAAGCATGGACATGATGAAGAACAAATCGACCTAGAGCTAAGCGGCCCAAGGTGTTCCATCAATGAAGATAGTTCAAGCATGAACTCACCATGGAGGGGGAGACCTTCATCAAGCTATGAAGCACAATCAATCAACAAAGGCAAAGCAACATTGGTGGAGTTGGATGAAGAAGGTAATGAAGTTGAAGATGATGAAGGACACATGATGGAGAAAGAAGCCACGTCAAAGAAAGAGATCAAGTTCCCAAGGCAAAGGAGGTTTATTCCTCCAAAAGGTGAAGAAAGGAAGTCTTCTAGAGTTAAGTATCCAACTCAAAGGTTTACTTATGATTCATACATGGCAACACATTATGCATATATGAACAAAGTAGTAGAAGATCATGAGCCCGATTGCTATGAAGATGCAAGCAGGTACACCGAATGGAAAGAGGCAATGCAAGAAGAGATCGACGCACTTGAGGAAAATCAAACATGGACTCTAGTGCCCAAGAAGGAGAACATGAAGGTAATAGGTAATAAGTGGGTGTATAAAGTAAAGAGGAATTCAGATGGATCTATTTCTAGGTTCAAAGCAAGATTGGTGGCTAAGGGTTTTGCACAAACCTATGGAGTGGACTTTGAAGAGACATTCAGCCCCGTGGCAAAGATTAGCACCATTAGGACACTCATTGCAATGGCTGCTAGCAAAGGATGGAAGCTCTTCCAATTGGATATCAAGAATGCCTTTCTCAATGGAGACTTGGAAGAAGAGGTATACATGGAGCAACCACTAGGTTTTGTTCATAAAGAGTTTCCACATCATGTTTGTAGGTTGAAGAAGGCACTTTATGGCCTAAAGCAAGCTCCAAGGGCTTGGAACCAAAGATTGGTGGACTATTTGATCAAATGTGGTTACAATCAATGCAAGGCGGATCCATCTCTCTTCATCAAACAAAGAGGAGAACTTGTGGTCTACATGTGTGTGTATGTAGATGATCTTATCATTACAGGTAATGATACAAAGGGCATTGAGG
>CM035412.1:195802092-195837092 GCA_020310875.1 Ceratopteris richardii
CTTTGAGCTTCCTAAATCCACCAAAATATCAGCCAAGTACTTTGGAACATGTATCCCAAAAGTTTAAGTCAAGACAGACTAGTTGCGAAATGACTAGCTCCCAAAACTTGCTATTTTTGGACATACACCTGCTGGAAAAAATGAACAGTGCTCTCAACCTGGTAGGAATTAGAAAAATTCCTTTTGGGCATAGCAAATAGACTTAGGAAGCTTCCCAATCCAAGTTAAAATACTTCAAATGATGGACTGAGCACTGAGAACAAGATTTATCAATTTCTGGAACATGCCCACCATTCTCGGGGCTCTGCAGAGATAGACTAGTGAACAGTAAAACACAGATATCTCCAAAACTATAAATTCAATGACCTTGAAAATTGATATGCAGAAACTAGACAGTAAGAGCGATCCAACACACGTTAAGTCATCAGTAGAACTCGAGATATGACCTTCTCAAGGTACTGCTCTGAGTGAGTATAGCAGAGAACAAAACAGAGGAGTAGATGATAATAAATGTATAGATTCACATATGATTACAACCACATTGGCAATGAATCTTTGCACAATGGGAGTAGAATGATAGAGCTATGGAGTAAGCTCTTCAATCTCTACAAAATGACATCAAGTGTTCACGTACAAGGCTTGCTAATCGCCTCTTCCTTCTTGCTCCTTTTATAGCTATTCTTGGAGGGAGTTTTGAATTCGAATTCGAATGGCTCCACCTAAAAGTGATCCCCAAAGTTAGGAGATATTTCCTCAGCTCAAAAAGTCATGGGTTTTGGTAGTTAGAGCCACGAAATTGCTTTTACATCATGCATGAGGTAAGCCATCCTTTTCCTTTTTCTTTTTTCAATCACAAGAGATAAAAATGAACTCTTTTACAAGAGGTGTTCACATGACTACTCATGTGACTTACAAATGAGGATGATATCAAACATATCAAGCATGTAGGCTTGGGTAAAATGCCCCAACAGCTCCCCCTGAAGCCTAACATGCTTGGCCTTCAAATAAGTCTTCAATTCCTGCAAGCCAATCATCAACTTGAATCTACTTAACTTTGTACCATCAAGAGCTTTAGTTAACATGTCTGCACATTGCATATTTGTAGAGACATAGGATAGTTGAATATCCTTGCTCATTAGCTTCTCCCTTACATAATGGTAGTGGACTTCAATATGCTTGGTTCTAGCATGGTATACCGGATTAGCTGCTAGATGTAGTGAGCTTGTGTTGTCACCAAAAATATGAGGTGTTGAAGAATGGAGTCCAAGATCTGTGTACAAAGACTTTAACCACATGATTTCTTGAGTTGCATTAGCCAAACCTCTATATTCTACTTCAGTAGAAGATAATGCCACGGTTGATTTCTTCTTCGATGACCAAGAAATGATTTTTGAACCTGCAAATGATATATACCCTGATGTGCTTCTTCTATCATCTTTAGATCCGGCCCAATCTGCATCTGAGTAGACCTTTAGCTCAATATCTGAAGTATATGAATAGAACAAACCTTCATTCATGGTCCCCTTTAGGTACTTGAGGACTCTCTTGGCCGCTTCCATATGTGTTCTTCTCGGCTTATGCATAAACTGACTCAATATGCTAACACTATAGCATATATCCACCCTTGTGAGTGTTGCATAGTTCAAACTTCCAACCAACCTTTGATAGCTTGTGATGTCTTCAATTGGCTCTCCTTCATAAGCACTAAGCTTATGATTTTGCTCCATAGGTGTACTTGCACACTTGGTATTTTCCATCTTGAACTTGACGAGCATGTCATGGACATACTTCCTTTGTGTGATGTATATACCTGAATCTGTGTAGATCAACTCCAATCCAAGAAAATAAGTGAGTGGTCCGAGGTCACTTATTTTGAACTCCTCCTTCATTTAACTCTTTACCTGTTTGATTCCTTCAAGATCCTTGCTTGTGATAATAATATCATCAACATACACACATAAATAGATCACTTCACATCCATTCCTCTTTATGAACAAAGAGGTATCCGCCTTGCTAGCTTTGAGTCCTTGGTCCTGCAAATAAGTCACCAATCTGAAATTCCAAGCTCTTGGAGCTTGCTTCAATCCATACAAAGCTTTCTTTAGTTTGCATACATAGTTAGGATGATGTGCATCCTCATATCCAGGAGGTTGTGCCATATACACTTCCTCAGAAATCCATCCATTCAAGAAAGCATTCTTTACATCAAGTTGATAAAGATTCCAATTTCTAGATGCAGCAAGACTAATGAGAACCCTAATTGTAGGCATTTTTGCAACAGGAGAGAAAGTCTCCTCATAATCAATACCATGGGTTTGAGCAAACCCTTTAGCAACTAACCTTGCTTTGTGTCTATTTATACTTCCATCTGGATTCCTCTTGATTTTGTATATCCATCGAGATCCGATTATCTTCATAGATGGCTTGTTAGGTACAAGCTCCCAAGTGTCATTCTCCTTCAAGGCTTCCATTTCTTCATCCATTGCATCTCTCCAAGCTTTCTTGCTTTGTGCTTCTTCAAATGTGGTAGGTTCTTCATTGGTTGAATCCTTTGCAATGTAGATTGAGTGCTTGGTGACCAAAGAAGTATCATAACCAAACCTCTCTGGTTTCTTCTTCTCCCTTGAAGACCTTCTAAGTGGTTGATGTGAGATCTCGGGTCCATATGTAGCATCCTGCATCTTTGCTTTTCCTTTGTTCTTCCATAGCTTTAGTCTTTCCAAGTCTTCTAGGTCAATCTCCGAATCACTTTCTTCAATCTGCTTTGGCTCCTTTGGTTGAAGTGATGGAAAATCTTCATCCAAGTCATAAGGCAGCTTCACTTTCCTGTCATCATCAAACCATGATTTGTTTTCATCAAAAATTACATCTCTACTCATAGAAAATCCTTTATTGGTTGGATTGTACAATCTATATCCTTTTTGGTTTTGATCATAACCAATGAATACACACTTCTCTGCCTTGGGATCCAATTTCCCTCTTACTTGAGAAGGAATGTGAGCATAGGCTAAGCATCCAAAGATTTTGCAATGCTCCAGACTAGGTCTTCTTCCATTATGTTGCAGAGCTGAAAAGAGCACAAAGCAGAGAAAACGACGGGCCCCAAAATTTTTCCGATTTGGACATCATACCTTTGTATCATCATCATTCTTGTAATATATTTCCCGTTGTAAAGGCACTAGAGGAGTCCTCTAGCTGCATACCCGCAGAAGATTAGAGATTTACCCATGTAAAATAGTAGGAAATTAGTCTTTTAGTGAATAAAGTGCCGGTCTCTTGTGTAAAAGGACCATTTCTAGGGCACTAGTATATAAGTCAAATGTGACTCTTTGTAAAGAACTTTTTGCCATTGTGAAGAAGGAGCTCTACAGATTTTCGAGTTTGCCTCTTTCATGCTGATTTTGATCTTCATTTCGCTCTTGTATGTGTGTGTTATGCTTGAAATGCATGTGTAGGACTGTTTTCTACCCCTTCCCCTTGGTTTTGAGCTGATGTAGTGCGTGTGCAAGCTAGGAGAAGTTGTGGCGCGGGTATTTGTGACTCCCGTCATTCACTGTTTTTGCCGTAACTTGAAGCAGAGTTGGTCAGAATTGAGTGAAACCATTGCCGTTGGATGCGTCTCGTCAAGAGCTTCGAAACGAGTACCCTATTGCCTATATTCGAAGTTTTGGGCTGGGAGAAAACCTCAAAATACTAAAAACTGTTGTAAGAGGCTTGCGGCAAACACTTTCAGTATTTCAGTGAGTGTAAGAGGTAGTAGTCTTTTCTCATGCATGCTAGCTAAACCACTTCATTTTCCATCACATGTGCACACGTCTTCATACACTTGGTACGTCGTTCCTTCGCATTGACAATTAGATGTGTGTTAAGTACCCACTATACGCACTTGTGTGGCAATTGAGGTACAGTCTCATTGGCACAAGTCCTTGAGTCTTCTTGGCTCAAGTACACACGTTTTTGGCGCCGTTGCCAGGGAACACTCAACCAAGGTGCCTTCGTGATGGTTATAGATCGAGTGTGATAGAATCGTACTTGTAGAGGTAAAACTGTCCAGTGGCAAGTAGTCAGTCACTTCAGCACTTGTTACTTCACATCTCCGAGGTGTGTGTGATAAGTTTTAGGTTTAGGTTTAGGAGGAGGGAAGAGAAGGAGGAGTTAGGGTTAGGTTAGAAGTAGAGGAGTAGTGAGGAGAGGAGAAGATGAAATAGGAAAAATCACCAAAAAAAAAAATCACCAAAAATTACCCAAAATTCAAGTTCTGTCCAAAAAAGTATAAAAACCAAAAAAATTGACTCATTTGATACTTACTGGAGCTCTGGTATCGTGGACGATAGCGATCGGTATCTTGCTTGCAGTATCGTGCAGAGCGGGCCTTCAGAGCTTGTGTGAGAGTTCAAGTGCAAGCAAGAGTGGTTAGAGGTGAGATTTTAACAAGAATATTTGTTTGAAACTCACTAAACATGCATAAACACATGATTAAAGGCATGCGCAGTATCGCGGGGGGGGGGGAAACTGATATCATTACAGAACTTTTGTGTGATACAGAGGCCTAGGAGAGAAGAGGGAAGTGAGGGGAGCAAGGGGTTACAAAAATTTTGGAAAAATCTTGCATTTTGGCTGGAGTATCGCGATCGGTTGAGGTTTGGTATCGCGATACCAAAACTCCCTTGTATCGTGATACTCGCCTAGGTATCGTATCGCTTGATACCGGTCTTGGTGTCGCGATACCATTTTGGTATCGTGACCCGGAGTTGGTATCGCGATCGTACAAATCTTCCAAGGTATCGTATAGCCGGGTATCAGACTTGGTATCGCGATACTATTTTGGTATCGTGTCGCTAAGTTGGTATCGCGATCTCACCTTGCTAAGTTGGTATCGTATCGTTACTAGCAGTATCGTATCGTGTCACTTCCTTGTGAAGTATCGCGACACCATACTGAGTATCGTATCGTAAGGATACTGGCATCGGTATCGTGCAGGTGTCCAGTATCGTATCGTCCGCTCACTTGGACAGTATCGCGATACTGTCATAAGTATCGTATCGTTTGGACCTCTGGTATCGTATCGCATACGTGGTATCGTATCACCTTCTCCTCAAGATCGGTATCGCGATACCACACTGATATCGTATCGTCATAAATTTCAGTATCGTATCGCCTGAAACTTTTGAGATCGTATCGTGATATTCCTGGTATCGTATCGCCGAGATTTTTCGTATCGTATCGTTCATAGCAGAAGTATTGTATCGTCTGCTCCCCGAGGTAGTATCGCGATACCAGGTTAGTATCGTATCGTCTTGGTGTTTGGTATCGTATCGCTGGCAGCATCCAGTATCGTATCGTGATCAAAGCAGTATCGCCGAGAGCAGTATCGTCAAGAAGTGGTATCGTCCAGATTGACCCTTTCTTGTGGTCAGGCACTTTAAGTCATAAGGAGAGCTACCCAAGGAGAATCTCTGAGGCATAGAGAGAGACTTGGGAGGGTGAATGAACTTGAGATCAGGAAGAGTGCTAAGTAGTCGAAGAAGTGTCATATCTTCGGTAAGAAGCACTGCCCAGGCTAGTCACCACTCCATCTACTCAGAAACCTCTAGTGATTCGGAAGAGGAACTACACATGGCTTCGGAAGACATGCAAGGTCCAACGCCAAATAGGAATTTCATGTCCACTGTTGAAGGGGATTACCGTACCTCCTTACAATATGTGTCCACCAATGCCCAGGAGATCCCGATCTACCTGGATGGGTTAAACAGATCTGTTGCTAGGATGATAACTTCCCAGAATGCCACAATTGTGCCCCGACCTGCTGTGAAGTATGAAGGAGGAGCATATTGATGGAGAGTGTTAATCTCCAAAAGAATAACCTACTCTTATGATTAGAGCATCTCTATACCAAGAGTAAGTCAAAATCTTCACCAAATTAGAGGTTCAATCTCCAAATTATCAAAAGTTGAAAAATTCTGTGAAGAAGATAAAACACAGAAAGTCTGCTGCACAATTTCTTCTCATTGACCTATCAAACATGTAAAGTTTTCTATGAAATTTTGTATGGAGTGTTGTCTAGAAGTTGCGCACCTCCTCCAAGTTAAATTTCTTCAAAAGGTTTAGTATAACTTGAGAAATCAACTTCACAAGTTACCTATGTCTAAATCTGCACTTCTGAGAAGTCGATTTTGACACCCCTAACTTCTAACACATAGTTCTCTCAATCTCGAACCCGTTTAAACAAATGCTTGTAGATACAGGTAGCTTACCTTCTAACTTAAAGATTAAGTGCTTGCTTGCACAAAACTTTAAACTGTGGAGTGAGAACTGACCAAAACATCAAGATCAAAATTTGTGCCTGTTTCAGAGAACTGTGAACACTCATCACATATGAATGTTCCTATTAACAATTCTCCTAGCCTGTTTACAATTAGACTCTGAAACTCAAGTCATAGATTCATTAACTATGAACTTAGATATCCTCAAAAGGATTTCACAAATGATCTAACACAGACGGAGCAGACACAGAAACATCGGGCGCAATATTTCTTCGATTACTCAGAAAATTACAGTTGAGTGATGAGAGGAAAACTCAACTAATATTTCACATGTCTCATGACATCTAACTTCTCCTTTCTTGACTTCTATACTCACTCATCTATTCTCTCATATGCTCTCATATCATGCCTCGACATTTTCAAGGTATTTATAGAGAAATTTGTACAAGTCTATGACTAATCAAAGATCTAAGTGAACTATAACTATACTAATGTACATATGTGTACATTCCTCATATCCTCTGAATGTATCCTTCTTCCAAGCTTCAAGAATTGAATATTCCTTCATTCTTTAATCCTCCAAACATTCAATTGGTGATTGGTCTGCACCAACAGCTCCCCCTCAATCATCAATTGAGGTTTCTCTTATCTTCTTTATGCCTGCCATGTCTTTAAACTTCTGTAACTTTGGTCCATCCAAACTCTTTGTAAGCATATCAGCTATCTGATCCTTAGTTGAAGTATGTATGACTTCAATCTCCTTATCCATCACCTTCTCTCTTAGAAAGTGATACTGTATCTCAATGTGTTTGGTCCTGGCATGAAAAACAGGATTAGCAGCTAAATACAATGAACTCATGCTATCTCCATATATAATTGGTATCCATGCACAATGTCAAAACTCTTCGTCAAGGTCTTGAGCCAAATCACTTCCTTTGCAGCTTCAACCATGCCTTTATATTCAGCTTCTGTAGAAGACAAAGCAACTGTATGTTGCTTCTTGGAACACCATGAGATAAGTTTATCTCCCACATAACACATGTATCCATAAGTTGATCTTCTATCATCTGGATTACCTGCCCAATCTGCATCACTATAGATCTTGATGTTTGTATCTGATGTAAACCCATAATACAAACCTTCATTGAGTGTACCCTTAATATACCTCAACACTCTTTGACCTGCAATCCAATGCTCTTTCCTAGGACAATGCATAAATTGAGACAAAACCCCTACTGCATATGATAAATCAGGTCTAGTTAAAGTAGCATAGATAAGACTACCAACCAAACTTTGATATTGTCTCATATCCTTGAATTCTTCACCTCCAAATTTACTCAATTTGTGATTCACCTCCATTGGTGTAGGTGCTACCCTGCAATCATCCATTTTAAACTTGATTAACAAGTTCTTCAAATACCTTTCTTGGGTCACAAATACTCCATGTTTGGTATATGTAATCTCCATGCCCAAGAAGTATGACAAGTCTCCCAAGTCACTTATTTTGAACTCCTTTTCCATTTGCTTCTTGAGTCTTTGTATTCCTTCTTCATCTGTACCTGTAAGGATTATATCATCAACATATATGCACATGTATATGAACCCATTATCACTTGCTTTGACAAGCAAGCTACTATCTGCTTTAGACACCTGAAATCCAAGTTCTTTCAAGAACTTTACAAGTCTATAATTCCATGCCCTTGGGGCCTGCTTTAAGCCATACAAAGCT
This sequence comes from Ceratopteris richardii, assembly GCA_020310875.1. Lineage (NCBI taxonomy): Eukaryota > Viridiplantae > Streptophyta > Polypodiopsida > Polypodiales > Pteridaceae > Ceratopteris > Ceratopteris richardii. The sequence continues at coordinate 195,810,085 of CM035412.1, forward strand.
CTCTTGAGCTTGCACACATGATCTGGATACCTTTTATCTCTGAACCCTTGAGGTTGCTCCATGAACACATCATCTGAAATATAACCATTCAAAAAAGCATTTTTCACATCAAGTTGATATAACTTCCAACCTTTACATGCAGCAATAGCTATAAGTGTCCTGATGGTTGTCATCTTTGCCACAGGACTATAAGTCTCATCTTAGTCAACACCATATGTCTGAGCAAACCCTTTGACAACAAGTCTAGCTTTGTACCTAGACACACTTCCATCTGCAAACCTCTTGGTCTTGTAAACCCACTTGCATCCAATAATTTTCTGACTATTTGGTTTAGGAACCAAATCCCAAGTTTGATTTTCCAATAGTGCATCATATTCTTCCTGCATAGCTTTCTCCCATTTTTCCTTACCTTTTGCCTCTTCATATGTAGAAGGGTCTTCATCTGTTTTCATCATATAAGCATAATCTTTTGTGGCCAAAAAAGAAGTATCATAACTATACCTTGTAGGTTGCCACCTATTTCTTGATGATCTTCTGAGTTCTCCACTCCTTGAAGTTTCTGGTTCTTCACACTCAGGATCAAATCTTGGCATTTCTTCAACTTCACCCTGCACTTCATTATTCTCTTCTTCATCAATTATTTGAATCTTTGACTTACCTTTCTTTTGACTCACTTCTTCTTCATCACCTGTATTGATATTGATTGTACCTGCATACCAAGTACTTTGCTCATCAAATGTAACATCTTTAGAAACAATGAATTGTTTTGTAGATGGACTCCACAATCTATAACCCATCTGCTTATCATCATAACCAATGAAAACATATTTTTCAGCTTTAGGTTCCAATTTGTGCCTTAATTGTGATGGCACATATGCATAGGCCACACATCCAAAAACTCTGCAATGATCCAAGGTAGGTCTCTTACCCCACCAAGCCTCATATGGTGTCATACCCTACAAGGCTTTACATGGTAACCTATTGACCAAATAAGTAGCTGTATTTACAGCCTCAGCCCACAAATAATTTGGGCAATTTTTCTCCTTCATCATGGATCTTGCAAACTCAACAAGTGTTCTATTTCTCCTTTCTGCTACACCATTTTGTTGAGGAGAGTACCTGCAAGTAACTTCCCTTTTTATACTTGCATTCCACAAGTAATCACTGAACTCATTAGAGAAATACTCTCCCCCTCCATCTGACCTTAGTCTTTTCAACTTATGCCCTGTAATTCTTTCTGCATATGCATGATAGTGTTTAAATGTATTAAACACTTCTGACTTATCTTTGATCACATAAATAGTGATCCATCTAGTAGCATCATCAACATAAATCACATAATACCTTGACCCATTTATACTGAAATCCTTTGATGGTCCCCACACATCTGTGTGTACCAATTCAAGCTTCTCTGAGTACATAAAACCATGCTTAATAGGAATGCTTATGAGCTTTACCTAATTGACATGCCTCACATTTGTATGTCATATGTTGACCTGCAACATTAGGCAATCCAAGCACTGAACCATTGTTTATCATGTCTTTAATACCTCTTTCATTGAAATGTCCAAGCCTCTTGTGCCAAAGATCTAACTCAGAGATCTTATGTCCTCCATATGTGAACATAGCATGACCAATATTGCCTTGAATCTTCAATGTGAACAATCTTCCTTCTTTTTTCCCTAAAACAATCTATTTATACCCTTGACTAGGGTCTTCCACATATACTCCATCATTAGTGAACCTTACTTCATATCCCTTTTCAACAATTTGTCCTACACTTATCAAATTCTTAGGAATTGTAGGAACATACAGAACCTTACTCAATAAGGTACTACCATCCTTAGCCTTCACTGATCCAATTGACTTCACATTGTGCTTTGTGTTGTCACCTGTTTGAACAACATGATTAAAAACCTTATTCTCCAAATCAGTCATCAAAGCTATATTACCACTTAGGTGATTGCTACACCCTGAGTCAATGTAGAAGACTCTTTGATCTTCACTCTGCCTTTCACAAGTTGCATTCATTATCAATGTTGAATCCTCCTTTTGATCTGAAGCATAATTATAGTAGGTGTTGTTATATTGTTGACTTTGAAAACCTCTACTTGCATTTCTTCCAAAGTAACTCCTACTACCTCTACCTCTGAAATTACCTCTTTGATTTATGCCACCTCTTCCTCTTGCATTATAGTTTTGACTATATCCATTATTACTCTGAGTATTGTGCCAACAATCATTAGCTAAGTGATTTGTCTTACCACAAATCCAGCAAGCTTTGCCTCCATCTTTGTTGTTCCTGCCTCTTCCTCTACCTTTGCCACCTCCTCTACCTCTTAGGAAGTTGGCTTGACTAGTTGTTCCTTCATCTTCATTTGCTTGTTGCTTTCCTTTGCTATTCTTCTTCTTGTCCTTTGAGTACATTGCATGACCTGCACTCTTGTCACCATCTCCTTTAACATCCTGCTCAAATGTTAGCATATGACCTAACAACTGATTTAAATCAGGAGTGAAATGATCAAGTGATAACTCTGTAGACAAAATGAATGGCTTCCATTTGTCATCACCTCTTAAACCTGTAAGAATTTGCCTTACCAATTTATCCTCCTCAATGTCTTCATCAACAGCTCCTAAAGCATCTGCAATATCTTTCATTCTTGTCACATAGTCTGAAATGGATTGAGAAGCCTTCTTCTTAAAGGTGGTAAACTCTGCCCATAAGGATGCCTTCCTTGACTTAGTAGTATTCTGAAAATGCTCCTCCAAAGCATTCCAAATATCAGTTGCACTTTCAAGACCTCGAACATGAGGTAACAAGTAATCATTGACAGCCATATAGATAATGCTCCTAGCTTGAGCATCTTTCTTCATCCAATTTTTCAAATCTGCTAACTCTTCCCTAGTTGGAACACTAGGATCTCTGAACTGTGGCTTCTCTTCTTCTCCTGTGATGTAGGCTATTAAATCTTTGCTCATAAGATGAGCTTCCATCCTCATTGACCATGCAAGATAGTTTTCCCTATCCAATTTCTCTATCTGTAGAGAATCTCCCATCTTGTGTCCACCTGTGTATGGAAATCTTCAAGCTTTATGAACAATATATGTACCTTTACTTTAAATTAGAGTCCTTTTGTCTTTCTTGATGTCGTATGGTCTCCTCCTCAAGCTTTGCCTTCAAGCTTTCACCTTTTAGTTCTTCAATTGTTGAATTTCTTGAATCTGCAGCAGTCGGGATCCTCCTTTCCTTGATTTTGATGTTTCCTGCTCTGATACCACTGATGGAGAGTGTTAATCTCCAAACGAATAACCTACTCTTATGATTAGAGCACCTCTATACCAAGAGTAAGTCAAAATCTTCACCAAATTAGAGGTTCAATCTCCAAATTATCAAAAGTTGAAAAATTCTGTGAAGAAGATAAAACACAGAAAGTCTGCTGCACAATTTCTTCTCATTGACCTATCAAACATGTAAAGTTTTCTATGAAATTTTGTATGGAGTGTCGCCTAGAAGTTGCGCACCTCCTCCAAGTTAAATTTCTTCAAAAGGTTTAGTATAACTTGAGAAATCAACTTCACAAGTTACCTATGTCTAAATCTGCACTTCTGAGAAGTCGATTTTGACACCCCTAACTTCTAACACATAGTTCTCTCAATCTCGAACCCGTTTAAACAAATGCTTGTAGATACAGGTAGCTTACCTTCTAACTTAAAGATTAAGTGCTTGCTTGCACAAAACTTTAAACTGTGGAGTGAGAACTGACCAAAACATCAAGATCAAAATTTGCGCCTGTTTCAGAGAACTGTGAACACTCATCACATATGAATGTTCCTATTAACAATTCTCCTAGCCTGTTTACAATTAGACTCTGAAACTCAAGTCATAGATTCATTAACTATGAACTTAGATATCCTCAAAAGGATTTCACAAATGATCTAACACAGACGGAGCAGACACAGAAACATCGGGCGCAATATTTCTTCGACTACTCAGAAAATTACAGTTGAGTGATGAGAGGAAAACTCAACTAACATTTCACATGTCTCATGACATCTAACTTCTCCTTTCTTGACTTATATACTCACTCATCTATTCTTTCATATGCTCTCATATCACGCCTCGACATTTTCAAGGTATTTATAGAGAAATTTGTACAAGTCTATGACTTATCAAAGATCTAAGTGAACTATAACTATACTAATGTACATATGTGTACATTCCTCATATCCTCTGAATGTATCCTTCTTCCAAGCTTCAAGAATTGAATCTTCCTTCATTCTTTAATCTTCCAAACATTCAATTGGTGATTGGTCTGCACCAACACATATGTAGACAAGATTGGTCATATCTATATTGTGACTGAATTTCCTGAGAGAATCAATGAGAGAGGAGAATTTGTGGACCCCAACAACTCCGAAAGAACACAACCTGAAGAGTCTGTGTCTACCCCGAGGGGCAGGTCTCAAGTGTCACGGGTCTTGAGAGGAGATTTGATACCTCAAGATGATTACCTGCTGGAAGTCTATATGATCCATGGATCAGACCTGTTGCTTCAAACTGACTTACCCGCTCCAGGGAGGGAAGAAAGCCCCATGACATTTTATGAGTTGAAAGACCCAGATGATGAAACTAGACTTACTTACTTGGATAAGGATCAAAGGAGATATTGGCCTGTGAGTGCCTTAGACAGGGCTCGGCTAAGATACATGGGTACACCTGTATTTCCTCAGAGAGGTCAGGCAACTACTTCACAAAATCCTTTTGGGAATCAACAAGAAACGGAGCAAACCACATCAGGACAGACTAGTCAACGAAGTGTGCCCAACCATACTCATGTACAGTTTGCAACTCCAGGAGTGCACACACACAATCAGGCCCACGCAGGGATAGGGAACCAGTTCCGACCACCAACAAGACCACAACCACCGATAGGAAGACAGCCAGGAGTGCCACCATTACGACCAGCTATCCCAGTCTTCCCTGTGATGCCCAGACCACCTGAGCCAATGAGAAGGCTGAGACCTATCCAAGTAGCTAAATGTGTAAGAAACCATTATGACGAGCTAGGAGAGCCCTATGATCATATCGCAGAATTTAAACAAGTTCTAAGAGCGGAGCAAGTAGAGGACTTCTTTGTGCAGTATGAGTCTTTTGGGCTCACCCTCACAGGGACTGCTCTAACTTGGTTCCAACCTTTAGATCCTAACCAATTTGGAAACATGGAACAATTCTTTCAAGAATTCATTGGAGAATTTACAAAGAGAGGGATTAAACACAATTCTGCATCTTTAATCCATAGCTTTAAACAAAGCCCTAATGAAACCGTGAAAACTGTTGCCCAAAGATTCAATCAGTATGTGGATAGATGCCCAGTGGCTGAGAGACCCACTCAACAAAAGATGATTTCTCTATTTTTAGATGGACTTACTAACGGAACCCTAAGAATACTAGTGTATGTGAAGAGATTACAAACACTGAGTGAGTGTCTTCAAGAGTGCATTGATTTGGAAGACAACCTTGCCGAGGATCTCAAAGGTACAACCGACCACACTAAAACAGAAGATTTAAAGAGCACTATCACGTCCAACTCCAGTAACATAGAAGAATTAGCAGAATTATTAGCAAAGAAACTAGGAGTCCAGGGATAGAGAGCTTACCAAAACCCAGCACAAAGATTGCCTGTGCTACGAAGATGTAATTTATGTGGCGGAGAACACCCCACACACTTGTGCGTCCGAGGAGGGGCTGGTGCACAACCTACGTATCCATACTACAGACAGCAACAACAAGGGACTTCTTCATACTGCCACATTGAGCAAAAATACACCAATCACACCACTGAAAACTGTCCCTTCAATAGGCAAGCACGGCCTATCCAACCACCTCAATACCGACCATATGGATATCAACCGAGAGAGCCTGGTAGGGAGATGCCTAGATACAATCCTTATCCAACACAAGCTGGGGCACCAAGACAATATGAGCAAGCACCATACCCACCACCACAGCCAGTACTGGGACCCCAGCTATCACAACCTCAACAAGTAGTGCCCGTGAAGTATGCTCAACCAGAAGAAAACTTAGAGAGAGCTATAGTACCAGCATCAATAATGACCAATGTGGAATCAACCAACCCAGGGTATGAACCTCCACTAGGGGAGTACTATCCATACGAAGCCAACATGATGGAATATGAACCAACATATGACACGGCTTATTATGGTTATGAGGGCTATGATTAGACATATGGAGCAAAAACCACCACCTTAATGTATACGGCTCCTAAAGCACAGCAACCCATGAGACCTCCTGCTAGACCACCGGTGCAGAGAGGACCATGCTATAGATGCAGAGGGGATCACTTCATTAGGGAATGCCCTCGACCTTATAATCCACCACCACCCAGAGTTTGGGAAGGGTATTGCAGTGATTGTGGAAAGGAACATCTATTTAGAGATTGCCCTAAGAATCCAGCCAAATCCCAAGACACCGCACCTATCAATGTGATTGAGGTCATTGAAGGATCCGGAAGTGATAAGGAATACACAGTGCCACTAAAGGCCATTACGAGAGCCCAAACGAAGCAACAAAAAGAACAGTACCCGGAAGAGGAACAGAAAAGCAACAAAAAAATAAGCCCTTCAATTCAGATAGTGGAAGATTCTGAGGACCCATGTGAAAATTCCCGGAACACGAAAGTTCAGAAATGGAAGGAAAGACGAGAGAAACTCAAGGACAAATGGGCAAAAAACAAGACTATAAACAGTAAAAAGCAAACCAAAAACCAGAATAAGCACGAGGAACAAGGGAATCCTAAGGAGACCCCTGAGCTACCCCGACCTAGCTCAGATAAGGAGAAGCCAGGATGAATTCTAGCAGACCCAAAGCCAGACGACTTAGACATGTGGTTAAAAGCCTACCAAGCTAGAATCAAGATGGGCCCAAGCGTGGAACAACATGGAAAAATCTACCCTAAAGGGGAATTAGAAAAAGAAAGACTGACCATATGCAGGAAACTCATAGAAGTAGCACAAGCAACCCTAGAAAAGCCTATCCCAATTCTACCAGAGACCAGGATTGCACCTAGCCTGTATGAAGAATGCTTAAAGTCCAATAACAAAGAACCTAGGAAAGAAGATGACCAAAGCGGCCAGATAACAACCCAAGAGGAATCGACGTCAATAATCCCAGATTTAGAGGCAGATTGGCCAAAAGACTTATGGAACAGAATACGAGAGGAGCAATGGAAGAAGAACGGAGATAATACACCTCCTTTTGAAGAAATAGATGGGGAAGATTGTCAACTTCACCCCAACTTGGAGGAAGTGTACGAAGAAGTATCAAGACTTGACAGAGGAAGAGAGGAAACCATAAGTATTTCAACATTGCCTAATTACATGGGAGAATACGAAAGGGAGTCAGTAATAATACGAGCACCCACAGTGCAGGGAAAGGGAAAGGAAAAGGTAGAAGAGAGTTCACATAATCTAACAGAATTAAAGAAAACAAAAGTACGATGCAAATTGACGGTGGAAGAATTGCTTCGACTTAAACCACAATTATGGAAGCAAATGGCAAACCAACTAGAATCACAGCCAGAGATTGGAGGACCGACAGAAAAGGAGAAGGAAAATAACTCCACAATACAAGTTCCTGTGGATAAAGTGGGAGAGTTTAGTGAAGGGGATGAGGGTAACACTTGTCTACCAGTCACACACAATGGGTACATGACCAAGGCTATTCTAGATACGGGAGCTGGGGTAGGGATTGCCACCAAGGAAATCTGGGAAAAATGGGGAAAACCTGCCTTACGACCCACACGCATGAAACTCCAATTAGCAGATGGTCATGTAGAAAAACCCTTAGGAATATTGGAAAGGATCAAACTAACCACTTGTGGTGTAGAATTCAAACACACCCTAGCCATCTGTAAATTCGAGAAAGCAAACAACTACGAGATGATATTAGGACGGCCCTTCATGAGACAATAACGGGTAGTACAGGATTGGGGAAGAGATTCGTTATACTTGCAACATCAAGGAAACACCACCAAAATAAATTTGCACACATTTGCTTATCGAGATGTCCCTCCACTACAATGGAATCCAGTACACCGAGAAGAAGATGACATATCCATTCACAGTGCGGGATCAAGTGATCAAACTTGGATGCATGAAGATGCCCAGTTGTGGATGTGTAAGGAAGCTAAGAGAGAAGAGAGCAAAAGGCAACCATGGCCGATAGGACATCCTAACCATAGATCCGTAGAGGACCCCACTTACACACCTCAAATTTTTTCTGATGAGATCTTTGAGCCACATGGATGGATGGAAATATTGGCAACCCTAGATGTATGTGTAAACGAGGAAGTTTTGACGGTGAATGAATGCATAGATGAGGAAGGTTACGATGTGGACTTCTATATGGTTGTTCTTCAAGAAGTGGAAGAAGGGGAAACCCTGGAAAAAGAATGGAAAGAGGAATATGAAAGTATAGAGATGGAACCTGAAATTGATTCCGAAGAAAGCTGCTCAAATACTATTCAGAACCAGAAGGAACAGGAACCAACAAAGATCTTAGCAATTGAAACTGCTACGGCAATACACAGGCAGGAGGAGAACAAGAGCAAAGCAGGGCCGGACCCAGATCTTTTTGAAGTTCCTGAACACTTTAAAAAATACGAAGTGGAGGAAAGAAAAGTGGCTATTCAAATGCCTCGACGAGAGGCACGAGACGGAGAAGCGTATGACAACAAGGAACAAACGAAAAAAATTGTCGTGACCGTTGAGGAAGGAGAAGAAAGATGCACCTATATTGGTAAAGATGTGTCTGAAGCAGAGGAAGAAGAACTCATATACCTTATTCGGGAGTACCGAGACGTATTCGCATGGACCTACAAGGATCTCAAAGGAGTAGAACCCACTATTTGTTCCCATCGAATACCAATGACAGCAGATGCAAAACCCTCCAAACAACGTCCTTATACATACAATGAAGTCTACGCGGCAAAGATTAAGGAAGAAATAGACAAACTACTAGCGGCAAGATTCATATATGAGATAGAACATACCGAGTGGGTATCGCCACTAGTATTAGTGCCTAAGAAAAATGGAAAATTGAGAGTGTGTATAAATTTGAAGAAGGTGAATGCAGCCACTATACGTGACAGCTACCCACTACCTATCACGGACCATTTATTAGAGAGAGTAGCAGGAAAGGAGGTCTATAGTTTCCTAGATGGATTCTCCGGATACAATCAGGTAGCTATTGCGACCGAGGATCAACATAAGACAGCATTCGCCACTGAATGGGGAGTGTATGCATTCAGAGTGATGCCCTTTCGACTCACTAATGCTCTAGCTACCTTCTAGAGATTGATGTGTCATGTTTTCAAGGAATTTCTGAAAAAAAGCATGGAAGTATATGTAGATGACCTTTGCACGTACTCCAATCAAAGACCCGATCACATTCCCGAGTTGAGGAAGATATTCAACAAGTGTAGACAGTACAGAGTCTGCTTAAACCCGGAGAAATGTGTCTTCATGGTAAGGCAAGGGAAAATTCTAGGACACATAGTTTCAAGAAATGGAATATCTACGGATGAGGACAAGATTAAAGTCATTCTAGACTTACCAAGACCCAAGAATGCAAAGGAAGTGCAAGCCTTTATGGGACATTGTGGATACTACCGTAGGTTCATTCACATGTATGCCATAATAGCAAAACCCTTGTATGGTCTCTTGACTCAATTTACTTGGACAGAAGAGTGCGAAAAGGCATTCACCGAGTTGAAAAGGAGACTCAGCACAACCCCAATTCTGAAATCACCCAACTGGAGCAAGCCTTTTCATATTCATGTCGACGCTTCTAACTATGCCATTGGATGCATCTTAGCCCAGCCGGCTGATGAAGGCAAGCTGGATCATCCAATTGCTTATGCAAGTAGACAACTGAATCAAGCAGAAAGAAATTATACCACTACGGAACGAGAAGGCTTAGGAATGGTATACGCAGTGAAGAAATTCAGACATTATCTTTTAGCCAACAAGTTCAAATTCTTCATAGACCATCAAGCTTTGTTGTACTTAGTCAATAGGCCTTGTAACACGGGAAGGTTGGTACGATGGTTTCTACTACTAATGGAGTTCGATTTTGAAGTAATAGTGAAAAAGGGGAAGACACATGTGAGAGTAGACCACCTTTCGAGGCTAACACACGGAGAGCCACCAAGTGGAGTACCCAACGATCTACCAGATGCTTATTTGTTCAATCTAGAAGTTTGCCCAAAGTGGGCAGAGAAATTGATCCCTGTACTCACCCATGGCCCTCAACACTCAATCAATAGGAATAGCAAGAAAGAAATTCTTCAATCGAGGAACTTACACATTGTGTCAGCTAGTGTATACTACAAGGAACCCAACGGAGTGTTACTCAGATGTGTTGATGAGGATGAACAAACGCAACTAATTGAGCAAGCACATGTGAACAAATGGAGAACACACAAAGGGATTCATGGAACTATCCGAGAACTGAAACGATTAGGAGTGTATTGGCCTCACATGCCCAAGAATGTTCACGACCACGTAAGTAATTGTGCAGAATGCCGAGAGACGGTTCCCGAAGATCATATGTCTCTATCTTTTTCGACCATAGCACCCAATTGGAGTACAACTTTAGTGAAATTCTTAAAAACTCAAGAACATGAGTTAGGAACCAGCTTAGAAAGAAAGCGATCCTTAGAGGAAATGAGCAAGGACTACATTCTCATAGGAAAACAATTGTTCAAACGAGGGAAAGATAACCAACTCAGATTATGTGTGCATGAAGGAGAATATCTACCCATATTAGAAATGGCACATGCAGGTGCTGCAGGAGGTCATTTTTTGGCTGAAAGAACTGTTAAAATGATCCTCTTTGCGGGCTTGCGGTGGCCAACTCTACATATGGATGCTGAGACGTATGTACGAAGTTGTGAGACTTGTCAAAGAACTAAATACCCAATTCGGAGAGATGACATGCCATTAAGACCAATGATATGCGCTAGAGCCTTCACAAAATGGGGTATAGACTTCATTGGACCTATCAATCCACCTGCCAAAGGATCACATGCAGAGTACATCATAGTAGCCACTGACTACTTGACTAAATGGGTAGAAGCAAAAGCCACTAGAAAGAATGATGCTCAAACTACCGCAAAATTTCTCTTTGAGCATATCTTCACCCGCTTTGGCTTGCTTATTGAGATTGTTAGCGATAGGGGAACGCATTTCCTCAATGAGGTAATCGAGTCATTAATGAACGAGTTCTTAGTGATTCATAAAAAATCAGCACCATACCATCCCCAAGCCAATGGACAAGCTGAGAGCTCTAACAAAGTACTGTGCACGGTGTTGACTAAGCTTGTCAATAATGGAAGATCTGATTGGGACAAACAATTGCATCATGCAATTTGGGCATTCCGAGTTGCATATAAAACGGCCATTGGAACTACACCTTTCAATTTAGTGTATGGGCAGAATGCAATTTTGCCAATTGACTTCTTAGTGCCTACATTGAAAGTGGCCCAGCAATATGAATGGAACGGTCATGAATTATCCCAACAACTAGATCAAATTGAGAAGTTACATGAGACAAGATTGCAAGCAGTAGCAGGCATTTACGCTGCTAAACGGAGACAAAAGGCATATTATGATGCACATATAAAAGACAAGGGACTTAAAGAAGGAGACTTAGTCCTAGTGTACACCCTGAAACAACATGCCAAGAAGTTACAAAAACGCGGATACGGACCTCTGATCATAAATCCAATCTCTACTAGTGGTGCAGTCAATCTCGCCACGCTAGACGGAGACATTCTTCCCAACTACATCAGTGGATGTAGAGTGAGACGATTCATGGAGCCCTTGACTGATCAAATGCTAGCACGATTGGTAGGTGCTCAAACTAGAAAAAGGAAGAAGAGCGAATGAGAGAGGGAGCTCGACAAGAAGCACTAGAACACATTAGGAAACGGAAAGAGTGGATCAGGCAAAGAGATGAACGGTATCTCCAAGGAGAAGAGCCCCTCCCTATGGCAAATTACCGAGTCGATAATCATGACACAACGGGTATGTGTAAAACGCAACCTTACCTAAACCTAGGGATTGGTAAGACGGAGTACAAATTGATAGATGCATTAATAGACTTAGGAGCAGGACTTAGCTGCATGCGAAAGAGAATAGCAGAAGAGTTGCAAGTAGAATTGAATCCCACAAAAGCCCGATTAATAGGAATTGGAGGTCACACCGTAGAATGCATTGGAACCACGAATGTATCCCTCCACCTAGGAAATTCATCAATGGAACAAAGAGTTCTAGTGTGCGAGGATGAACATTTGATAGAAGACTTCATCCTAGGACACGACTGGATCATAGAGACAGAGGCGTGTATCCATCTAGCTCAAGGCTATATTTCGGCTACGATAGGGCATAAGGAGATTTTCAGCTTACTTGAAGAGAAACCATGTATTCAAACAAAGTTAATGCCAAGTTCAGAGGAAGTTCAGAGAACGACATTAGAAAGTATCAACAATCCTCAAAATTCTGAAACCAAATGCATGGAAGCGGAAACTTCAATCCTAGCGACGTCAGCATTAGAATCAAAGTCATCCAATGTAGTTGAGGGAAAGCCAACTGTTAAGGGGACTTGCTCTCCTACACCTGCTCAAAACATCAAAAGATCGCATTATTGGAACCAGTAAGCAGACACTCAGATCAAGGCCCACCCAAATATAAGTGGATACGCAAGGATCAAATACAGAGTCGAGAAGCGTCCGCACCCACTCTTAAGAAGGAAACAGGAATCACCAAACCAGCTTCACAGAAGTACATACAGGAAGAATCAGTGCAAGTATGGATCCCAAAGACTTTGCTCGAAGCTCAAAGATCGCGACTTCAGATATGGATCCCCAAAAAGCTCAAACAAGCAGCTAAACAGGAGTTAAAGACAAAAGAAGAGGTACTACATCAGACAAGGCGAAAGATAACAACACATAAGAGTCATCCGAGAAACTGGAAAACCAATGCCAATTTCACTCGAACAATGGAGGAAGCAAACAGAACACAAGGAGCTGCAAGGATCAATGAACCGAAACAAACTCCCTTAGTGTTCACGAAAGGGATCTGGAAACCAAAGCAACCACGAGGAGCGGAGGATCGAAGAGATAAAGCTTTCCATTGCACTCATGAAGTTTCTAATGCACCTCAAGTAAGCATGATAGGGCCACCATACCAGGCCAAGCATTCGGCACAAGATGTACCTTATCAAACTAGTGGTGCACGTTCTCCAAACGAGAGCAGATCTTAGCTTCATTCTAAAATAGGAATGGACCTACTATGTACCTAAATAAATGCTTCGGCTACTCTGACTTTTATTTTCTTTCAGCAACAAGAACCAAATTGAAAAAAATGTATGGTAAGAGATCTCACTCATGGATTAATGGGGAGACGGAGTGACGACGACAATAATCACTTCAATGCACTACATCATTGTATACAGTTATGTGACACTAATGCACTTTTACGTACAAGTGCAGATGGCTTCTGAAGATTCTGAAGCAACCATACCAGAGGAAGTGATGGATTTTCCTCCCCAGAGTATCACAAAGGCTAAGGGACACTGGTTCCGCGAAGACCAGCCTGCAGGGGACTACCTATTCCTTGCAACAATCAAAATCATGGACACAGATCATCTGTTTCCAATAATGTCCCAGGATTTTCGAGTGCAACATACACTTCCTTCTGTTGAAGAAACCATGAAGAAAGCAGGCATACATAAGTATTTTGAACTACCAATCTATAAGCCTGATTTTCAAAGATGCACTCAAGTCATGAATACTCTACAGCCAGCACTACATGATCCTTTGGTGCCGAAAGCTAGAGTAATGGATAAGACAGGCGAATGGGTGATTATTCAATTCACTCATGAGTTAATCAAGGAAGCCTTTGGCTGGGAGAAGGATGGGGTCACAATAGTGAAAGAAGAAAGTAAAGGTGCAAAGACCCGAACCTTCGTCGACATCAACCGTGTGGACATAGAGGATGAAGTCCGATTGATCCACCAACACTTCTGTTTCCCGAATATGCACAGATACATGGCTCCACAAAAGATCATTGTGCAATTACTGTCCCATGCCATCAAGCAAATTGGGAATCAAATCAACTTGACTCCATATGTTCAAGAAAGATTGTTCGAGGCCAAGAAGCAATGGAAGAATAAAAAGTTCCTAAATGGCAGTGTGGCACTAACCGTCCTGATCTATCATGCCTTAGGAATAAGGGAACATTTGCAAGAGATGCCATCATCAACCGTCCTGGCTCAATATGCCAAAGTTGCGACCGTTCCTAAGAAAAAGAAAGGAGCAAATACTGTGGAAGTGGCAGAAACGAGCTCTCAACCTAGAATGAGAGGTACCAAAAGATTCCGGGAAGCCAAGCTACATGATGAAGACATACCAACTACCAAGAGGATCCATGTACTTCCCAAAACTACTATTGAAGGAAGGAAAGAAATAACGGCAAAAGACTTGACAGATGCTCTCGAAGAGACCCATCGATACACAGAAGGACAGATCAACTTACCAGTCCAGGGTCATCATTATCAGCAGTCAGAACAAGCAAGGGAAACAAAGAGCAAACTCACAAAAGTACATAGATATCGGGAAATAGGGCTAGATAACTCTAGTTCTGGATCAGACGGCCAAGAGGAGCCCAATACCTCGTTATTGGATGTAGATATTCAAAGCGAATCAAAAGATGACGGCCAATGGAAGGAATTAAATGAAGTAGACTATAACGAAGAGCAAAAAGACCTCGAGCAGGAGGATCACATGACACAGGACGATCAAAGTACCAGGAGCAAGGAAGCAAAAATGGAAGGTCACCACACTTTAAAACTTAATGAAAATTCCAACATCCAAATCAAGGAGGCCACACCACCCCAAAAAATACGCATGAAGATCCCAAAGAAGGAATGTCAGGAAACACAAAAGGAAGACGAAGAACCCTTTACACCCATAAGGGTTGTGGCAGAACCGTCCCCCATGGATGTTACATTTCAAGGGAGTGCCACTAAGGTTATTGATGTGGACGAAGACGAAGCAGAACCGCAAGTGCACTTACAAATCAGACAACCACACAATGAAACGATCCATAGGGAAAAAGGAAAAGATGTACAAACAGGAGAAACCCCAGATATACCAAAGACATGGCTGAATGTAGATATAGCTCAGCTCAAGCCTGTGGTGCAGGACATGATCAGAACAGCACTAGACACACAACAATTAATGCTGGATGCTGATGAAGATTATGACCAAGCCATGCAGGACAAAATCGAACTTCAAAAATGGGGTAAGAAACTCTCTACTGAGCTAGAGACAGTAAAAGAACAGGTAGTAGAAAAAGAAACTGAACTGAAAGAAATCAAAACCAAATATAGCATGCTAGAGACAGAAAATGACCAATTAAAAGCACAACTACAAGATATCACCAAAAAACTACAAGCAAATGAGGCTGAAAAGGCACGCATGACATCCAGAAGTAAAATTCTGGAATCACAGATTAAAGTGTACATGGATGAAGCAGAGGCGTTAAGACAACGGAACAAAGAGCTTATGGCTGCTCTTTTAAGTGATCAACCAGTTGAAGTGCAAGCCCAACCGGAAACAGACATCAAGGGATTAGAAGAGAAAGTGATTATTTATGAAGGTCAGCTCAAGAAGGAGCAAGATACAATTGCCGATTGGGAAAAGAGATACATGGAGGACACAGCTGCCCTCAGAACGAAATGGAAAAAAGCAGAGAATAACTACCTGCGACAATGTAAGGAAGACACAGAGCACATGAATATTGTGGCCCAGGAACTAATTAAACACCAGGCAACTATTGCTAAGGCCGAAGAGGAAAACAAGAACAAAGATGATTTAATCAAACTCCTGCAGGAGCAATTAGAGCAGATAGCAAAACAGGGGACACCAGTAGTTCTACAAGAGACCACGGCTACTGTGGAGGAAGAGGTACGTCCTCTCTCTCCCCCCTCGTATCATTCACCAATAAGGGCGGAAAAGAAGGTTCCATTTGAACCTAACACTCGAGACATTGCATAACTAAGCATACCAGAAAGGGCACTACTGGTGTCCCAACTTACGGCAGAATTTGAAGATCAGATCATCAGGATCATGAAAGAAGCTCAGATAGATAATAAACAACTAGAACAAATTTTGAAGCCCTTCAATGTACCATACGGACTACTTAAAGAACAAACTTGTTATTATATAAAGTCTGCAATGAATAAAGATCCGGACCACAACCTTCAATTCAAGCATGAAACTTTCAATTACACTCAAGAGGAGTTCGAGAAGGCGGATCCGATATGGCGCCAAAAAATTTTGGAGAAACATCCAACGCTGCGGGTACAGTGGGAAGCATCACCATATGCACTTCAAGTAAATCCATCATTTTGTCCTGTACCCTGTAGACGATCTTGGACACAATTTTGGGAAGGACAGCGCCAAGGCAGTATCAATAATCAGTGGCTTAACTACCCTTTACTACCTAGTCCGCCACATAATTACCTACCAACCGAAGAATACATGGTAAAGACAATGGAATTTTGGATTACCAGATACGCTACGGTGCCAGACTTAGCGGTAAAAATGACCAATAAAGTTTTCAGCATGCTACTAACAGTGCTAAAAGTGTTCCAACATGCCAAATATACTTTTTTGAATTTCATTGGCATTACGCAAGGTTCAGAAGCCTTAATTTTTGATTTATCTACTATTCCCAGCCGACTAACTATTATGGCATATTATTCTCGCCTCATGTTTTTGCCATCGACATATATGCAGACTTTTGAAGAAGCATTCTTTACAGGCTTCTTTGAAATTGATTCAGAGATTTTTGTTAAAATGACTTCCAATTTGAATGCAAGACTGGTGGCCTATGAAACAAGTTTCTTTGCTGATCATCGACAGGCGCCAGAAGACGGAGTAAAGTCTCAGCAATGGAAGGAATTCATGCTGTGTCACGCGAATTTGCTAAATCAAAGAGAGCAACAAGCCATACAAACATACGCACGTCACCACAAAAAGCCTGTCGAGGACGACAGAGTTCAGGAGGAGGGACGTGTAGAAGGGGAATCAAGCAAAAAAAGAAGAAGAAGAAGATCAAAGGCAAAAACAACTCAATAAAGAATAAAACAATGATATTTGAAGACATATCTCTACAAGAAGCCCTGCAGGGGCGCAACACCCATCTCTGCACAGAGCCCCGCAGGGGCACGCATCAGGCAACAATGCAAAACATCCAGGTCCTGCACGGTGGAAGAAAGCAAACAGGCTCAAAGCAATACAACAGGGTCAGATGTGTGCAACCAGGACAAATCAGAGGACCAAAAGTTAGAAAGGGGTAGAGGCCGAAAAGTTCAAGAGGGTGACTAAGAATAGCACATTCCTAGTCACTGGTGGCGTGCGTGGCAACCCAAATCAACAGGCAAGACAAATGCAGCAGGCTCTAGTGTAGTAGAGCTTGAATCAAGAACAGGCCATCAAAGCTGCATGTCCGTTTAACTACAGACAAAACTGACCAAGGGTAGCATGCGGAGAAAAGAAGTAATCAACCGACGAAAAGCTAAAGCCTGTCAAGGGACGACAGAGACGAAGAGGGGGAGAGTGTTGCAGAGCTGAAAAGAGCACAAAGAAGAGAAAACGATAGGCCCCAAAATTTTTCCGATTTGGACATCATACCTTTGTATCATCATCATTCTTGTAATATATTTCCCGTTCTAAAGGCACTAGAGGAGTCCTCTAGCTGCATACCCGCAGAAGATTAGAGATTTACCCATGTAAAATAGTAGGAAATTAGTCTTTTAGTGAATAAAGTGCCGGTCTCTTGTGTGAAAGGACCATTTCTAGGGCACTAGTATATAAGTCAAATGTGACTCTTTGTAAAGAACTTTTTGCCATTGTGAAGAAGGAGCTCTACAGATTTTCGAGTTTGCCTCTTTCATGCTGATTTTGATCTTCATTTCGCTCTTGTATGTGTGTGTTATGCTTGAAATGCATGTGTAGGACTGTTGTCTACCCCTTCCCCTTGGTTTTGAGCTGCTGTAGTGCGTGTGCAAGCTAGGAGAAGTTGTGGCGCGGGTATTTGTGACTCCCGTCATTCACTGTTTTTGCCGTAACTTGAAGTAGAGTGGTCAGAATTGATAGAAACCACTGCCGTTGGATGCATCTCGTCGAGAGCTTCGAAACGAGTACCCTATTGCCTATATTCGGAGTTCTGGGCTGAGAGAAAACCTCAAAATACTAAAAACTGCTGTAAGAGGCTTGCGGCAAACACTTTCACTATTTTAGTGAGTGTAAGAGGTAGTAGTCTTTTCTCATGCATGCTAGCTAAACCACTTCATTTTCCATCACGTGTGCACACGTCTTCATACACTTGGTACGTCGTTCCTTCGGATTGACAATTAGATGTGTGTTAAGTATCCACTATACGCACTTGTGTGGCAATTGAGGTACAGTCTCATTGGCACAAGTCCTTGAGTCTTCTTGGCTCAAGTACACACATTCCACACTTCATATGGAGTGGTTCCATCTAGTGACTTGGATGGAAGTCTATTTATGAGATATGTGGCTGTAGACACAACCTCTGCCCATAGGTAGTTTGGCAATCCCTTTTCGTTGAGCATGGACCTTACTGCTTCGACAATAGCTCTGTTCCTCCTCTCTGCTACACCATTGAGTTCGGGTGTATACCTTGTAGTGACTTCCCTTTTAATGCCTCTTTCATGCAAGAAGGCATCAAATTCAGAAGAGAAGTATTCTCCTCCACCATCTAATCTGAGTCGTTTCAAAGTCCTACCTGTTTGGTTTTCAACAAGAGCAATATACTTCTTAAGGCAATTAAACACTTCATCCTTGTGCTTCATGAAAAACAGAATGGTCCACCTGCTACAATCATCTATGAAAGACACATAATATCTTGAGCCTGATATAGATGGCTCCTTACTTGGACCCCACACATCCGTTGTGCACTAGATCCAAAGGATTTTGATACATATATCCTTTCTTATTGAAAGGTTGTCTATGAGCCTTGCCGAGTTGACAAGCTTCACACTTATAAATCATGTGTTGCCTTGTGATATTAGGCAAACCAAGTACACTTTGGTCCCTGCAAATCTGTTTGAGTGTCCTCTCACCAATGTGAGCAAGCCTTTTGTGCCATATCTCCAACTGTGTTAGAGTTTGAGATCCATAGCTAAACAAAGCTATGTTCTTTGTATCTTCCACTTCAAAAGTGAAAAGCCTTCTTGTCTTTTCTCCTTTGGCAATCCTTCGAAAGCCTTGCCTTGGGTCTTCAACATATGCTCCAAATCGATTGAGTCTAACCTGCAATCCTTTTTCAACAATCTGTCCAACACTTATTAAATTTTTGGTAATTGTAGGGACATACAAGACTTTGCTTAAGAGGTTCATATTCCCATCTGATGTCTTCACATTACCTATCTTCTCCACTGAGTGCTTTGTGTCATCTCCTGTCTGCACTTCATGCTTGTTATGAGGATCTTCCAAATCAGAAAGTAAAGCCACATTTCGTGCTACATGGTTTGAGCATCCTGAATCAATGTAAAATATGTGATCATCATCCTTACCCTTCTTCGCTGATAGATTCATAATCAATAATGAATCTTCTTAACTTTGGTCCTCTGCATAGTTATTGTAATCTCTTCTTTCTCTATGGCCACTTTGATAGTTGTTGTTGTTGTTGTAATTGTTGTTGTAATTGTTGTTGTAGTAGTTGTTGTTGTTGTAGCCTCCATTGTATCTACCTCTATTTGATCCATAGCCACCTCTATTGAATCCTCTTCCTCTTGAGTTCCTCGGGTTCCTGAAACATTCTTCAGTAGTATGGTTAGATAAGCCACATATGTTGCAAGGTTGAGATGATTGGAATCTCCCCCTGCCTTGCTTTCCACCTCTGCCTCTTCCTCTAGCTCTTCCTCTACCTGCAAAGTTTGCTTGGAAAGAGCTACCTTCATCTTCATTCTTCCTATTCTTTGACTTGTCCTTGACCTTAGCTTTATTAGAGTATAAGGCAGAAGTTTGATTACCTCTTGAGGACTCACCACCTTTGCTAATCTTTGCTTCATGAGTGAAGAGTTGGCCCATGAGTGTGTTGAGGTCGGGTACATGCATATCCATGTATAAATCCATGGCTGTTGTGAATGACTCCCACTTGTCGTCTGCTTTGATTCCATTCATGATTTGTCTTATGATTTGCTCCTCTTCAATTACCTCTCCAATGCTTCCAAGTTGGTCGGAAATCTCCTTCATCTTTGTGACATAATCAGTCACATTTTGCTTCGGGCTTTTCTTCATTGTTGTGAACTCCATCCACAATTGGTTCTTCCTTGCTCGAGTGTTGGAAGAGAAGAAAGAAGCAAGTGCATTCCAGGTCTCTCTTGATGTCTTGCATCCCTTGACATGAGGTAAAAGAAAATCAGAGATTGAGTTTAGAATATAGGACCTTGCAAGTGCATCCTTCGAACACCAATTCGAAAGTCCTTCCACTTCTTCATGTGATGGTTGCCCTTTGTTCCTCATGGTTGGCATTGCTTCATCTCCGGATATGAATCCATATAGATTCCTCCCTTGAAGGTAAGCCTCCATCCTTAGAGACCATGCCGGGTAGTTGTTTCGATCCAATTTGTCAATTGTTGATGGAAATCCATCTCCCATGTTGCTTGACTATGCTCTCATACCACTGTGAAGAGAGATGGTGGATGCAATCCAAAGATGAGTAGGTGCCGCTACAACCAGCTTCACACCATCCAACTGAGACTTTAGAGTTGATTAGTAGACCCTTTGAGCTTCCTAAATCCACCAAAATATTAGCCAAGTACTTTGGAACATGTATCCCAAAAGTTTAAGTCAAGACAGACTAGTTGCGAAATGACTAGCTCCCAAAACTTGCTATTTTTGGACATACACCTGCTGAAAAAAATGAACAGTGCTCTCAACCTGGTAGGAATTAGAAAAATTCCTTTTGGGCATAGCAAATAGACTTAGCAAGCTTCCCAATCCAAGTTAAAACACTTCAAATGATGGAGTGAGCACTGAGAACAAGATTTATCAATTTCTTGAACATGCCCACCATTCTCGGGGCTCTGCAGAGATAGACCAGTGAGCAGTAAAATGCAGATATCTCCAAAACTATAAATTCAATGACCTTGAAAATTGAGATGCAACAACTAGACAAAAAGAGCAATCCAACGCACATTAAATCACTGAAAAAAGATCAGTAGAACTCGAGATATGACCTTCTGAAGGTACTGCTCTAAGTGAGTATAGCAGAGAACAAAACAGAGGAGTAGATGATAATAAATGTATAGATTCACATATGATTACAACCACATTGGCAATGAATCTTTGCACAATGGGAGTAGAATGATAGAGCTATGGAGTAAGCTCTTCAATCTCTACAAAATGACATCAAGTGGTCACGTACAAGGCTTGCTAATCGCCTCTTCCTTCTTGCTCCTTTTATAGCTATTCTTGGAGGGAGTTTTGAATTCGAATTCGAATGGCTCGACCTAAAAGTGATCCCCAAAGTTAGGAGATATTCCCTCAGCTCAAAAAGTCGTGGGTTTTGGTAGTTAGAGCCACAAAATTGCTTTTACATCATGCATGAGGTAAGCCATCCTTTTCCTTTTTCTTTTTTCAATCACAAGAGATAAAAATGAACTTTTTTACAAGAGGTGTTCACATGACTACTCATGTCACTTACAAATGAGGATGATATCAAACATATCAAGCATGTAGGCTTGGGTAAAATGCCCCAACAACAGAGAAGTGAAAATGAACAGACAAGGTTGACTTTAACTAAACATAACTAAAGATTGCAACACCCAAATGAAATGAAAATTTGGTGAGCATATAGTAAACGTATAGAGCTACCTTTATCAAGTTAAATCACTGAAAATGATGCACCAAGCTCAGAGAAACCATCTCTGCAATGTGACTGAGAAAACTAAGAGATATGGGAGTGAGTAGTACACTTCACAAGAACATGGAAATATGAACTGAAATGATCATGAAAATGAAATTATATTGATTATAAAATACAATGGACTTAGTCATACATATGTGTGCCTTAGAATCACATCCTGATATGGCATAAAGCTCAGCTCTTTGAGGTCTTCTCTGAGGTCTCTCTAACCATGACTAAAGCTGCCATCTATTTTTAGTTGAGATTGGGAGGCTAACTTCCCTCAATCACTCTCCAATCAATTAGTGATTGATTTGATTCTCTATGTACCAAAAATCATGAATTCTTGGCTCATCTTTCCCTTTTTGATCTAATGGACTCAACCACTTAAGATTGTTTCACTTTTACATTAAGTAAAGTCTTCAAAATTTACAAGAGGTAGTTCACAAGTGAACGTTACATTGTCTTCATTTTAAGGCTTCTTCTTTGAATTCGTGGGACTTAAGCCAATACTTAGGCTTGTCATAGACTTACTCCAACAGCTCCCCCTCAAGCCAAGTATGCTTGAGGTCTTCAATCTTCCAAGATTACCTGCAAACCTATCATAGCCTTGAATTTGCAAAGCTTTGTACCATCCAATGTTTTGGTTAGAATATCTGCACATTGTTGATGAGTGGACACATATGATATTTGAATCTCTTTGCTTAGAACCTTCTCTCGTACATAGTGATAATGAACTTCAATATGTTTAGTCCTTGCATGAAAAATAGGATTAGCAGCGAAATGAATAGAACTCATATTGTCACCAAAAATAGTTGGAGTTCTAGACTCCAATCCAAGATCTGTGAATAATGTCTTCATCCACATAGCTTCCTGAGTAGCTATGGCAAGACCTCTGTACTCAGCCTCTGTGGAAGAAAGAGCACCTGTAGGTTGCTTCTTGGATGACCATGAAATAAGCTTTGAACCTGCAAAAGTAAGATATCCTGAAGTGCTCCTTCTATCTTCCTTGGAACCAGCCCAATCTGCATCAGAAAATAGCTTTAAACCTAAATCAGATACATAAGGATAATAAAGTCCTTCATTTATGGTTCCTTTGAGATACTTGAGAATCCTTTTGCCAGCATCCATGTGTGGTTTCCTTGGTGTGTGCATAAATTGACTTAGCACACTCAGACTGTAATATATATCTACTCTTGTCAATGTGGCATAGTTGAGGCTACCCACTAGACTTTGATATGATGTGATGTCCTCTATGAGTTCACCTTCATGTGAGCTCAATTTGTGATTGACCTCCATTGGAGTACCTACAATCTTACAATCTTGCATCTTGAATTTTGCCAACATGTCCTTAATGTACTTTCTTTGAGTGAGAAACAAACCATGATCTTTGTAGACAACTTCCAAACCTAGGAAGTAGGTAAGTGAACCCAAATCACTTATCTTGAACTCGTCTCTCATCTGATTCTTCATACCATCTGCATCATTTCCTATCAATATAATATCATCTTCATATACACATAGGTAGATGATCTCAGAATTACTCTTTTTCATAAAGGGTGAAGGATCTGCCTTTCTTGGTTGAAAGCCTTTGTCCTGCAAGAATGAAACAAGCCTGAAATTCCAAGCTCTTGGGGCTTGCTTGAGACCACACAATGCTTTGTTAGGTTTACACACATAATCAAGATAAACTTGATTCTGAAAACCAAGTGGTTGTGCCATATATACCTCTTTTGTTATCCAACCATTCAAGAATGCATTCTTTACATCTAGTTGAAGTATCTTCCAATTCTTGGAAGAGGCAATACTAAGAAAAACCCTAATAGTAGGCATCTTTGCCACAGGAGAGAAGGTCTCCTCATAATCAATTCCCTGAGTTTGTACAAAGCCTTTTGCTACAAGCCTTGCCTTATACCTGTTAATGGAACCATCAGAATTCTTCTTGAGTTTATAGACCCATCTTGAGCCTATTACCTTCATGGATGAAGTCCTAGGCACCAAATCCCAAGTGTTGTTTTCCTCAAGTGCTTCAATCTCTTCCTTCATTGCATGCTTCCATTCTGATTTTGCTTTGGCCTCTTGAAAGGATAATGGCTCCTCTTGATTTATGTCCTATGCTATGTAAATAGAATGTTTAGTTACTAATGAGGTGTCAAACCCATACCTTTCTAGTTTTTTCTTTTCCCTCATAGATCTTCTTAGGCCATGATGTGATGATTCTGCCTCATGTCCAAGTTCCTGCAATTTTGCTTTACCTTTAGACTTCCATGCTTTGATTTTTTCCATCTGAGATTCTTCATCATCCTCTGAGGTGTCTTGTTCTTCAATCTTTGGTTGTTCTCTACCAAACTTGGAAAATCTTCTTCAAGATCATATGGTAAATTGACCTTCCAGCATGAATCTTCATACCATGAATTGTTCTCATCAAAAACTACATCTCTGCTTACCAAGAATCCTTTGTTGGTAGGATTGTATAACCTGTAGCCCTTTTGATTGTTGTCATATCCAATGAATATGGACCTATCTGCCTTTGGATCCATCTTGCCTCTAACCTTCGAAGGAACATGAGCATAAGCAATGCAACCAAAAACTTTACAATGATCTAAGCTTGGTCTTCTTCCATTCCAAGCCTCATATGGAGTCATCCCATCAAGGGATTTTGAAGGCAACTTGCTAATCCAGTAAGTGGCTGTAGATATAGGCTCAGCCCATAGATAATTAGGCAAATGCTTTTCATTTAACATGGACCTTGCAGCTTCAACAATTGTCCTATTCCTCCTTTCTGCCACTCCATTTTGCTCAAGAGTGTACCTTGTAGTTACCACTCTTTTGATTCCTCTTTCTTGAAGAAAAGAATCAAACTCATGGGAGAAGTATTCTCCCCCTCCATCTGACCTTAGCCTTTTTAGTGATTTGCCTGTTTGATTCTCCACAAGAGCCAAAAATATCTTTTGAAACATGAAAAAACTTTGTCTTTGTGTTTCATAAAGAATAGAATAGTCCATCTGCTACAATCATCAATAACGGAGACATAATACCTTGATCCAGATATTGAATCTTCCTTGCTAGGTCCCCATACATCTGTATGAACCAACTCCAAGAGATCTCCATGCATATAACCTTTCTTCATGAATGGTAAACTATGAGACTTTCCAAATTGACATGCACTAGTACACTTATAAATCATATGTTGTTTTGACAATTTAGGGAGTCCAAGTACACTTTGGTCCCTGCAAATTTGCTTTAATGATCTTTCACCAATATGTGCCAATCTCTTGTGCCATACCTCTAGTTCTGTGAGTGTTTGATTACCATAATTGAAGAGAGCTATGTTCCTTGTGTCTTGCAACTCAAAGGTGAATAGTCTACCTGTCATTTCTCCCTTTGCTATTCTTCTGAACCCTTGGCTAGGGTTTTCCACATATGCTCCTCCTCTTGTGAACCTCACTTGCAATCCTTTCTCTACTATCTACCCAACACTTATCAAATTCTTTGTAATGGTAGGGACATAGAGTACCTTACTAAGTAGGTTGATGTTTCCATCAGGTGCTTTGACATTGCCTATTTTCTCCACAAGATGTCTTGTGTCATCTCCTGTTTGTACCTCATGCTTATTCCTTGAATCTTCCAAATCTAATAAGAGAGCTACATTTCCTGCCACATGATTTGAACAACCTGAATCTATGTAGAAAACATGCTCATCAGATATACCTTGTGGCATAGCCATGTTCATGATCAATAATGAATCCTCTTTGTTTGAGTCTTCTGTGTAGTTATTGAAGTCTCCCCTTCCTTTGCAACCTCCTTGATAGTTGGAATGATTGTAGTTGTTGTAGTTGCCATGATAATTGTTGAACCTTCCTCATGAGTAGCCATAACTTCCTCTATTGTATCCTCTGCCTCTTTGATTCTTGGAATTCCTAAAGCAATTTTCAGTTGTATGATTACTTCGTCCACAAATAGAACATGAGTTGGAGTCTTGGGATCTCCCCCTGCCTTGGCTACCTCCTCTTCCTCTACCTCTGCCATGTCTTCCTCTACCTGCATAGTTAGCTTGATATGTTCCTACTTCATCATCCACTTTCTTGGACTTTCCTTTGTTTTCTTTGGACTTGCTTTTATCAGTATATAAGGCTGAAGATTGATCACCTTTAGATATTTCTCCATTTTTTATAAGCTTTGCCTCTTGAGTAAGTAGTTGTCCAATGAGTGTATTGAAATCAGGTATATGCATGTCCATGTACAAATCCATAGCTGTGGTGAATGCTTCCCACTTGTCATCTGCTTTCACTCCATTGATGACATGCCTTACAATTTGCTCTTCATCTATTACCTCTCCAATGCTTCCCAACTGATCTACTATGTCCTTGAGCTTTGTGACAAAATCAATCACATTTTGTTTTCTTGAGAGTTGTGAAATCCAGCCATAGTTGATGCTTCCTAGCTTTAGTACTTGAAGAGAAGAAAGCTTCAAGTGCATCCCACACTTCCTGAGATGTCTTACAACTTCTAATGTGAGGCAACAAAAGATTTGAGATAGAGTTGAGGAGATAAGACCTTGCAAGTGCATCCTTGGAGCACCATGTGCTCAATCTTTCTTGCTCTTCTTGTGTTGGTTGACTTTTGTTCCTGAAACTCAGCATAACTTCATCCCCAGCCACATAACCATATAAATTTCTACCTTGGAGATAAGCTTCCATCCTTAATGACCAAGGTGAGTAGTTACCTCTATCCAATTCGTCAATTGATGAACGAAATCCATCTGCCGTGTTGTCCAACCTTGCTCTGATACCACTGTGAAGAGATGGATAGGTATGTGCTTGAAGATGAAGAAGTGTTGCAAAATCCTTGATCTACACCAGCCAAATGAACTCCGGGAGTATTTGGTGGGTCTCTTTAGCTTGCGAATGGATGTATTAGACACCCTATGTACCTTGGAAGATCACTCTCAAAAAGATAGATCAAAACAGATAAGTTGGAGT
>CM035412.1:195839592-195844592 GCA_020310875.1 Ceratopteris richardii
TGCTTTGACAAGCAAGCTACTATCTGCTTTAGATACTTGAAACCCAAGTTCCTTCAAGAACTTTACAAGTCTATAATTCCATGCCCTTGGGGTCTGCTTCAAACCATACAAAGCTCTCTTGAGCTTGCATACATATTCTGAATACCTCTCATCACTGAACCCTTGTGGTTGCTCCACGAAAACATCATCTGAAATATAACCATTTAGAAAAACAGTTTTCACATCTAATTGACATAGTTTCCAACCTTTACATGTAGCAATAGCTATGAGTGTCTTGATGGTTGTCATCTTTGCCACATGACTATAGGTCTCATCATAGTCTATACCATATGTCTGAGCAAACCCTTTCACAACAAGTCTAGCTTTATATCTAGACACACTTCCATCTGCATACCTCTTTGTCTTGTAGACCCATTTGCATCCAATGATCTTCTAACTATTTGGTTTAGGAACCAAATCCCATGTCTCATTCTCCATCAATACATCATACTCTTCCTGCATAGCTTTCTCCCAATTTTCCTTACCTTTTGCCTCTTCATATGTAGAAGGGTCTTCATCTACTTTCATCATGTAAGCATAATCCTTAGTAGTCAAAAAAGAAGTGTCATAGCTATACCTTGTAGGTTGCCATTTGTGTCTTGATGAGCTTCTGAGTTCTCCACTTCTTGAAGTTTCATGTTCATCACATTCTGGATCAAACCTTGGCACTTCTTCAACTTCCACTTGTACTTCATTGCTTTCTTCTTCATCAAATATCTGAACCTTTGATTTACCTTTCGTCTGATGCACAACTTCTTCATCACCTGCATGAATATTGATTGTACCTACATACCAAGTACCTTGCTCATCAAATGTAACATCCTTTGATACAAGGAATTGCTTTGTGGATGGAATCCACAACCTATATCCCATTTGCTTCTCATCATATCCAATGAACACATACTTTTCCAATTTATGCCTCAACTGAGATGGCACATATGCATAAGCCAAACATCCAAATACTTTGCAATGATCTAAGGTAGGTCTCTTACCCCACCATGCCTCATATGGTGTCATACCCTGCAAAGATTTACATGATAACCTATTGAACAAATATGTAGCTGTATTTACAGCCTCAACCCACAAGTAATTTGGACAATTTTTCTCGTTCATCATAGATCTTGCAAACTCAACAAGAGTTCTATTTCTCCTTTCTGCTACACCATTTTGTTGAGGAGAGTACCTGCAAGTCACTTCCCTTTTTATACCTGCATTCCATAAATAATCATTGAACTCATTAGAGAAATGCTCTCCCCCTCCATCTGACCTTAGTCTCTTCAACTTTTGACATGTGATTCTTTCTGCATACACATGATAATGTTTGAATGTATTAAATACCTCTGATTTATCTTTGATCACATAGATAGTGATCCACCTTGTAGCATCATCAACATACATTACATAATATCTTGAGCCATTTATATTGAAATCCTTTGATGGTCCCCACACATCTGTGTGTACCAACTCAAGCTTCTCTGAATACATGAAACGATGCTTGGAATATGATTGCTTATGAGCCTTACCTAATTGACATGTCACATCTGTATGTCATATGCTGACCTGCAACATTAGGCAATCCAAGCACTGAACCATCGTTAACCATATCTTTAATACCTCTTTCATTGAAATGTCCAAGCCTTTTGTGCCAAAGATCTTACTCAAAGATCTTATATCCTCCATAAGTGAACAAGGCATGACCAACATTACCTTGAATCTTTAATGTGAAGAGTCTTCCTTCTTTCTTCCCCGAAACAATTTGTTTATATCCATTGCTAGGGCCTTCCACAAACACTCCATCATTAGTGAACCTTACTTCATAACCTTTTTTAACAATTTGCCCTACACTTATCAATTTTTTTGGAATCGTAGGGACATATAAGACCTCACTTAGAAGAGTACTTCCATCGTTGGCCTTCACTGATCCAATTGACTTCACATTGTGCTTTGTATTATCACCTGTTTGAACTACATGATTACTTACCTTATTTTCCAAATCAGTCATCAAGGCTATGTTGCCACTCAGGTGATTGCTACACCTTGATTCAATATAGAAGACTCTTTGATCTTCACTTTGTCTTTCACAAGTTGCATTCATTATCAAGGTTGAATCCTCCTTTTGATCTAAAGCATAATTGTAGTAGGTATTGTTGTAGGATTGACTTTGGAAACCTCTACTGCATTTCTTCCAAAGTAACCTCTACTACCTCTACCTCTAAAATTACCTCTTTGGTTTCTACCACCTCTTCCTCTTGAATTAAAGTTTTGATTATATCCTCCATTATTCTGAGTATTATGCCAACAATCATGAGCTAAATGATTTGTCTTACCACAAAACCAACAAGCTTTGGCTCCATCTTTATTGCTTCTGCCTCTTCCTCTACCTTTGCCACCTCCTCTTCCTCTTAAGAAGTTGGATTGACTACTTGTACCTTCATCTTCATTTTCTTGTTGCTTCCTCTTCTTATCCTTTGAACACATTGCTTGACCGGCACTCTTATCACCATCACCTTTGACATCCTACTCAAAAGTTAGCATGTGTCTTAGCAACTGATTTAAATCAAGAGTGAAATGATCTAGTGACAATTCAGTAGACAAAATGAATGGCTTCCATTTCATCACCTCTCAAACTTGTGAAGATTTGCCTTACCAATTTATCCTCCTCAATATCTTCATCAACTGCTCGTATTGCATCTACAATGTCCTTCATCCTTGTTACATAATCAGAGATGGATTGTGAGGCCTTCCTCTTGAATGTGGTAAACTCTGCCCATAAAGATGCCTTCCTTGACTTTGTAGTGTTTTGGAAATGCTCCTTCAAAGCATTCCATATATCACTTGCACTTTCAAGACCTCTAATATGAGGTAGCAAGTAGTCATTGAATCCCATGTAGATAATGCTCCTTGCTTGAGCATCTTTCTTCACCCAAGTCTTCAAATCTGAGAGTTCATCCCTAGTTGGAACACTAGGATCTCTGAATTGTGGTTTTTCTTCTTCACATATAATGTAACCTATCAAGTCTTTGCTCATGAGATGAGCTTCCATCCTCATTGACCAAGCTCGATAGTTTTCTCTATCCAATTTCTCTATCTGAAGAGAATCTCCCATCCTTTCTTCACCTGTGTATTGAATTCTTCAGAATTTATGAGTAGTAAGTGTACCTTTACTTCGAATGAAGTTCCTTTTGATCTTCTTGATAGCTTCAGACCTCCTTCTCAAACTTTCACTTCAAACTTTCACCTTTTGAAACTATAAGTGTCGATTTTTGTATGTCTGCAATAATCGGGGTCCTCCTTTCTTCAATTTTGATAATTCCTACTTTGATACCAGTGATGGAGAGTGTTAATCTCCAAAAGAACAAGCTATCCTTGATGTTAGAGCACCTCTATATCAAGAACAACTCAAAACTTTTACCAATTTTGAGGATTATTACTTAATTATCAAAATCTTGAACAAACTGTGAAGAGAGTCACTTCTCAGAAAGTCTATTGCACATAACTCACTCATTGAATTATCAAATGTGTAAAGGTTTTGATTAAAACTTTTCACAAGGTGTCACCTATATATTGCGCACCTTCTCCAACTTAAAGTATCTCAAATGATTCAGTAAATCTTGAGAAATGAACCAAACAGTTCACCTATGTCTAAAACTGTTCTCCAGTATAGTCGACTTTGACACCTGCAACTTCTAAAGCATGGTTCTCCCAAAGTACAACCTCTTTAATCAAATGCTTTTAGCCATAAGTAGCTTACCTTCCAACTTAAAGAATAAGTACTTGCTTGCTCAAAACTTTACACTATGGAAGGAGCACTGACCAAAACATTAGCATCAAATTTTGCACCTGTTTCAACTTCACTTCTTCACATTTACACATGTAAATGTTCCTATTCTCAATTCTCTCAGCCTGAACACAATTAGGATCTAAAAACTTGTTCAAAGGTCAATCAACTATAGTCTTAGACTTGTACAAAAGCATTCCACAAAATATTAAACACAAGAGTACTCAGCAAAAGATCGAGTGCAATATTTCTCTACCTCTGGAAATTTTACAACTGAATGATGAGAGAGATATTTCCCATGTCTAATGACTCTTCTAACTTCTAATTCTTCTCTTCACATGTTCTCTCATACTTGCCCCGACTTTTTACTTGTATATATAGGCATATATGTACAAGCTCATGACCATACAAAAGATATATGTGAGCTAGCTACAAACTAATGTACATATGTATACAAGTCTTCTTCTGAACATACTCCATCTTCAATCTTCAATTGTTGACATTTTCTTCATCCTCTGACTTCAAAACTTTATGCAAAACATCAATTGGTGGTTGACTTGCACCAATACTCATATGGCTAGGAATAAGCCTCACTATGCTCTGGTGACTCTATGTAATAAGCTTGTGGACTATCTTCATGGGAGTAGTCTGAACTATGAGCATGAGAGTCATTTTTTGAGATCAAGGGGGTTAGTGGCACCAATGTTCTATTAAGGTTCTCCTCTACCATTGCATACTTAACTGGGATCACATTGGCAGGAGCTAGTGATTGGTTTCCTAGGATTGGTTGTGGCCTATATGGTGCCTGATATTGCTGCTGGTATTGAGGTTGATATTATTGTTGTGGCCTATAATATGGCTGTTGGTACTGGTTCTGATACCTACCTTGTTGGTAAGGTTGCTGATACGTTTGTCTAACAGCCTACCCGATAAATCGATAAATCGATAGATCGATATATCGATTGATCGATAGATAGATGGATAGATAGATAGATAGATAGATAGATAGATAGATAGATAGATAGATAGATAGATAGATAGATAGATAGATAGATAGATAGATAGATAGATAGATAGATAGATAGATAGATAGATCAAAATTCCATGGAGAAGTATTTTCCCCCTCCATTAGATCTGAGTTTCCTGAGTGATCTACCTGTATGATTATCCACATGTGTTAGAT
>CM035412.1:195847092-195849592 GCA_020310875.1 Ceratopteris richardii
GTTACAGGTTGTGGAATCCTCTAACCAAACAATTTCTTGTTTCAAGAGATGTTACATTTGATGTACAGAAAAGTTGGTATGCAGATCAAAGTCATACAGCTGAAGAATTTGAAGAAGAGGTAAGAAGATGTGAGAAAGGAAAATCAATTGTGCAGGTAAATAGAGATGAAGACTATATGCAAGCAAGTACATCCAGAAGTGGATTAACAAGAAGAAATGAAGAAGCTCTTGTATTTGATGAAGAAGTGTATGCAGACACTTATGAAGAATGTGAACCAAGAAGGTCAAGCAGGACTAGAAGACAACCAGAAAGGTATTCTTATGATACTTCTTACATAACTCAGAAGAAGTATGCATATATGGTCAAAGATGATGAAGAACCTCAGAACTATGATGAAGCAAAAGGTAAGAAACAATGGGACGAAGCAATGAAGGAAGAGTTCAATGCACTTGAGGAGAACAAGACATGGGAACTTATTCCTAAACCAAATGGTAAGAAAGTTATTGGAAATAAATGGGTTTATAAAGTGAAGAAGCTTGCAGATGGAAGTATAGCCAGATACAAAGCTAGACTGGTGGTGAAAGGCTATGCCCAAACCTATGGCATAGATTATGATGATACATTCAGTCCTGTAGCTAAGATGTCAACTATAAGGACAATCATTGCTATTGCAGCTTCAAAAGGATGGACTCTAAGTCAATTGGATATAAAGAATGAATTCTTGAATGGATACATATCAGATGAGGTATACATGGAACAACCTCAAGGGTTTATAGATTCCAGGTATCCAAATTTTGTTTGCAGGTTGAGAAGAGCACTATATGGATTGAAGCAAGCTCCAAGAGCATGGAACTATAGATTGGTGAAGTATCTCAATGACCTTGGATATCAAAGTTCAAAAGCAGATTCAAGTCTACTTATCAAAAGAACAGAGGAAGGTATAATCTACATTTGTAGTTATGTGGATGACATTATAATCACAGGTACTTCAGACGAAGGAATCAAGGAGGTAAAGAGATTACTTGAAAAAGAGTTCAAGGTCAGTGACCTAGGAAAGTTGTCATACTTTCTTGGAATGGAAGTCACTTATACAGATCATGGCATATATGTATCACAAGAAAGGTATCTTTTGAATCTATTGAAGAAGTTTGATATGGAAAATTGCAGAGAAGCTTCAACTCCACTTGAAGTTAATCACAAGCTTAGTAAATATGATGGTGCAGAATACAAAGATATGAGGAAGTATCAATCTCTTGTGGGTAGTTTGATTTATGCTACACTAACAAGACCTGATCTTAGTTATGCAGTGGGAGTTTTGTCACAATTCATGCATTGTCCAAAGGACCCACATTGGATTGCAGGTCAAAGAGTTCTCAAATATATCAAAGGAACTATAAAGGAAGGATTATATTATCCTTTTACATCAGATTTGAAGTTGAGAGCCTATAGTGACTCAGACAGGGCAGGTAACCAGGATGACAGAAGATCAACTCATGGCTACAAGATATACATTGGTGATAAGCTTGTAAGTTGGTGTTCAAAGAAACAACATACAGTAGCATTATCATCAATTGAAGCTGAGTACAAAGGACTTGTGGAAGCAGCTAAGGAGGTCATACGGATGCAGACATTATTCAAAAGCTTGGGCATTGATCAAGGTACACCTACAATACATGGAGATAATATGATTTCACTTTATCTTGCAGCAAATCCAGTTTTTCATGCAAGGACAAAGCACATGGAGATACAAAATCATTTTCTCAGAGAAAAGGTAATGGAGAAGGAGATTGAAGTGGAGTACATTTCTACTAAAGATCAGTTAGCAGACATAATGACAAAGAGCTTGGATGGTGTGAAGACCAGTAGATTCAAAAGCATGGCAGGAGTAAAAGAAAAGAAGATGATATGAAGAAACAGAGAATGTCAAATAGTGATTGAGGGGGAGCTTTTGGAGAAACAATCACTAATTGGACATATATTTGAAGGTCAAAGCTTTGGAATAAAATAACATGCCTATGTGAAGGGACAAATTCACGTGTATTATATTTGTAAAGTTAGTTCACTTTAGTTCTAGAAGTTTTTTAAAAATCACAAGAATGAGAAAAACTATATAAGTTAGTTTGTATCAACTGACGTGGAGAGAGAAGAAGTGGAAGACAATGAGAGAGTGAGTTAGAACTCATTTTGTACGACTTAGAATAGTCGGGCTTCTCTGCATGAGAAAGCACTTGTGTATTCCTGAGTTTTCATAGTTATGGAAAGAGTTTATTGAACTTCTGTGTATAAATCTTCTTCTTCCATCTCTAGTGTTTGTCTTGTGTGAAATGATTTCAAGAGTTGAAGTTTTTCAAACAAGTCAATGCCAAGCATCGAGTTTGTGTTGATAAGTCCATGTTTTATTCTCTGAGTGTTATGTACTGTTAGAACTTCTTAAAATCATGAGGTTTGTGGAGCAAATCGATGCCTGACATTGAGTTTCAGCATAAAGTCGATGCCTGG
>CM035412.1:195854592-195857092 GCA_020310875.1 Ceratopteris richardii
CAATGATTATATTCATACACTTCCTAATGCATATAAACCTTTCATGAGTACTTATAAGGATTGTTTTATGTCTGAGTATCCCTCTGAACTACCACCATCTCGAGGATCCTTTGACCATAGCATAGACTCAGTCCCTGGTAGTTCTCCTTCTCATAAAGCACCTTATAGACATGGCCCACTACACCAAAAGGAAATAGAAAACCAAGTAAAAGACCTACTACAGAAAGGACTTATAAGGCCTAGTTCCTCCCCATTTGGAGCACCAGTTCTCTTAGTAGAGAAGAAGAATAAAACTTATCGCATGTGCATTGATTATAGAGCCCTTAACAAGATCACAATAAAGGATAGATATCCTATTCCTCGAATAGATGATCTCTTAGATAAGTTACGAGGAGCTCGTGTCTTTAGTAAAATTGATCTAAAATCGGGTTACCATCAGATTCGTATGACACAAAGTGATATTTTTAAGATTGCATTTAGAACTCAAACCGGCCATTATGAATTTATGGTAATGCCCTTTGGACTTACTAATGCCCCTGTTACATTTGCACGAATGATGAACAATATTTTTCTTGATTATCAAGCTTTTGTTCTTGTATTCTTTGATGATATACTTGTTTACAGTAAGAATGATAGTGAACATGAAAAACATGGTGAAACAGTTTTTCATTTGTTATGAGAGAACACACTTTATGCTAATTCTGAAAAGAGTTACTTCTTTCAACGTAAGCTAGAATATTTAGGACATATTATTTCAAGTGAAGGTGTGCATGTGGATCTAAAAAAGATTAGCGTTATAGTAGAATGGCCTACACCACAATCAGTCAATGATGTTCGTTCTTTTCTTGGGTTGGCTAGTTTCTATAGGAAGTTTGTTCAAAATTTTTCTTATTTAGCATTGCCTCTTACCTTGTTGTTGAAAAAGAAAATAAAAACTGCATGGGGACTTACCCAACAACAGTCTTTTGAAAAACTTAAACAAGCACTTTCACATGCACCTGTTTTACAGCTACCTGATTTTTTACAACCCTTTCAGGTTGTTACTGATGCTAGTGGTTCAAGAATAGGTGTTGTTTTAATGCAAAATGACCATCCTATCGCATTTGAGAGTAGAAAGCTTAAGCCCTTAGAAGAGAATTATAGTACGTATGATAAAGAGTTGTTAGCAGTTGTGCATGCTTTGCGAATTTGGAAACACTATCTTATGGACTCTGAGGTCTTAATCAAAACCGATCAACAGGCTATTAAGCATTTATTAAATCAGCCCTTAATTTCTGATAGGCATCTTAAATGGGCATCATTCATTCAAAATTTCCAACCCATGATACAATATCATCCTGGTAAAGCTAATGTTGTAGCTGATGCCCTTAGTCGTTTTCCTTTGCATTCTGTTGTTTTGAATAATATTTCTGCCATCCAAATTCATTCTTTTCAAGAAATGGTTTCCGCTTATACATCTGATTTGTATTTTTCACGTGCATGGCATGACTTCAACAATGGTGCATCTTTATCTGATGAACATTATACATTTCATAATGGTTTTCTTTATTTTCAACATAGATTGTGCATAACCCAGGCTTTTAAAGATTTTGTTATCAAAGAAATGCATGAACCATCTTACATGGGTCATAGAGGCATACAGAGCACCATTTCTGCTTGCAAAGATTTATTCTTTTGGCCGCACATGGAAAAAGATATTGCACATTATGTTTCTCAATGCATTGTATGTCACCGTGTCAAACGTCATCATGGTAAACCATTTGGATTATTAATGCCACTTCCCATTCCAAATGAACCATGGGAACAAATTTCTATGGATTTTATCATAGGTCTTCCTATCACTTCATCACATAATGATATGATTTGGACAATAGTTGATAGGTTTAGTAAATATGCATATTTCATTCCATGTAGAAAAACTTTGACTGCACCTCAAGCTGCAAAATTATTCATTAAATGCATATTCCCACATCATGGATTTCCTAAAGTAATGTTATCTGATCGTGATGTTAGATTTTGTAATCATTTTTGGGTTGCCTTATTTCAACATTTTGGTTCTAAAATAGATTTTAGCTCTGCATTTCATCCTGAAAGTAATGGACAAAGTGAGGCTACAAACAGTACTATTCTTGATTTATTGCATTGTTATTCATTAGATAATCCTAGTAACTAGGATGAAAAGTTGCCATTGCTTCAATTTGCTTACAATAACACTGCACACCACTACAAGTCGTGCACCTTTTGAAATTGTTTTTGGTAAAAAGCTTCCCACTCCCATGTCCCTCACCCAAACCGACATTCCAATGCCTGATTCTATTGCTCAAGTTCACGTTTCTATACTTCATGATGTTCACGAGCACATTAGGAAAAGTCAAGAGCGACATACACGTACTATCAATACTAAACGATTAGCCAAATAATTCAAGGAAAAGTCAAGAGCGATATACACGTACTATCAATACTAAATGATTAGCCAAATGATTTTGTATGGTTGCGTATC
>CM035412.1:195862092-195864592 GCA_020310875.1 Ceratopteris richardii
GCACCAAGAAATTAACTTA
The DNA here is from genome assembly GCA_020310875.1 of Ceratopteris richardii. NCBI lineage: Eukaryota > Viridiplantae > Streptophyta > Polypodiopsida > Polypodiales > Pteridaceae > Ceratopteris > Ceratopteris richardii. The sequence continues at coordinate 195,862,112 of CM035412.1, forward strand.
TCTCCCACATAACACATGTATCCATAGGTTGACCTTCTATCATCTGGATTACCTGCCCAATCTGCATCACTATAGATCTTGATATTTGTATCTGATGTAAAACCATAATACAAACCTTCTTTGAGTGTACCCTTAATGTACCTCAACACTCTTTGACCTGCAATCCAATGCTCTTTCCTAGGACAATTCATAAATTGAGACAAAACTCCAACTGCATATGATAAATCAGGTCTAGTTAATGTAGCATAGATAAGACTACCAACCAAACTCTGATATTGTTTCATGTCCTTGAATTCTTCACCTCCAAATCTACTTAATTTGTGATTCACCTCCATTGGAGTAGGTGCTACCCTGCAATCATCCATTTTAAACTTGATTAACAAGTTCCTCAAATACCTTTCTTGAGTCACATACACTCCATGTTGAGTGTATGAAATCTCCATGCCCAAGAAGTATGACAAATCTCCCATATCACTGATTTTGAACTCTTTCTCCATTTGCTTCTTTAAGCTTTGAATGCCTTTCTCATCTGTACCTGTAAGAATGATATCATCAACATATATGCACATGTAGATAAACCCATCATCACTTGCTTTGACAAGCAAGCTACTATCTGCTTTTGATACTTGAAATCCAAGTTCTTTTAGGAACTTTACAAGTCTATAGTTCCATGCCCTTGGGGCCTGTTTCAAGCCATATAAAGCTCTCTTGAGCTTACACACATGATCTGGATATCTTCCATCTCTGAATCCTTGAGGTTGCTCCATGAAAACTTCATCTGAAATGTAACCATTCAAAAAAGCATTCTTCACATCTAATTGACATAATTTCCAACCTTTGCATGCAGCAATTGCTATAAGTGTCCTGATGGTTGTCATCTTTGCCACAGGACTATAAGTCTCATCATAATCAATACCATATGTCTGAGCAAACCCTTTCACAACAAATCTAGCTTTGTACCTAGACACACTTCCATCTGCAAATCTTTTTGTCTTATAAACCCACTTACATCCAATGATCTTCTCGCTATTTGGCTTTGGAACCAAATCCCATGTTTGATTCTCCATCAATGCATCATATTCTTCCTGCATAGCTTTTTCCCAAATCTCTTTACCTTTTGCCTCTTCATATGTAGAAGGGTCTTCATCTGCTTTAATCATGTAAGCATAATCCTTAGTAGTCAAGAATGAAGTATCACAGCTATACCTTGTAGGTTGCCATTTGTTCCTTGTAGACCTCCTAAGTTCTCCACTTCTTGAGGTTTCTGGTTCTTCATATTCAGGATCAAACCTTGGTGTCTTTTCCACTTCAACCTGCACTTCATTATTCTCTTGCTCATCAAATATCTGAACCTTTGATTTACCTTTCCTTTGGCTCACAATTTCTTCATCATCTGTATTAATATTGATAGTACCTGCATACCAAGTACCTTGCTCATCAAATGTAACATCTTTTGATACAAGAAAATGTTTTGTGGATGGATTCCACAACCTGTATCCCATCTGCTTATCATCATAACCAATAAACACATATTTTTCAGCTTTAGGTTCCAATTTGTGCCTTAATTGTGATGGCACATATGCATAGGCCAAACATCCAAATACTTTGCAATGGTCTAGTGTAGGTCTCTTACCCCACCATGCCTCATAAGGTGTCATACCCTGCAAAGCTTTACAAGTTAGCCTATTAACCAAATAAGTAGCTGCATTTACAGCCTCAGCCCACAAATAAATTGGGTGATTGTTCTCCTTCATCATGGACCTTGCAAACTCAACAAGAGTCCTATTCCTCCTTTCTGCTACACCATTTTGTTGAGGAGAGTACCTGCAAGTAACCTCTCTTTTTATACCTGCATTCCATAAGTAATCACTGAACTCATTAGAGAAATACTCTCCCCCTCCATCTGACCTTAGTCTCTTCAACTTATGTCCTGTAATTCTCTCTGCATACATATGATAATGTTTGAATGTATTGAATACTTCTGACTTATCTTTGATCACATAGATAGTGATCCATCTGGTAGCATCATCAACATAAATCACATAATACCTTGAGCCATTGATACTGAAGTCCTTTGATGGTCCCCACACATCTGTGTGTACCAACTCAAGTTTCTCTGAATACATAAACCCATGCTTGGAATAGGGTTGCTTATGAGCCTTACCTAATTGACATGCCTCACATCTGTATGTCATATGTTGACCTGCAACATTAGGCAATCCAAGCACTGAACCATTATTAATCATGTCTTTAATACCTCTTTCATTGAAATGTCCAAGTCTCTTGTGCCAAAGATCTAACTCAGAGATCTTATGTCCTCCATAAGTGAACAAGGCATGACCAACATTACCTTGAATCTTCAATGTGAACAATCTTCCTTCTTTCTGCCCTGAAACAATTTGTTTATACCCATTGCTAGGGTCTTCCACAAACACTCCTTCATTAGTGAACCTTACTTCATAACCTTTTTCCACAATTTGT
>CM035412.1:195872092-195882092 GCA_020310875.1 Ceratopteris richardii
GTTTATTCCTTGCATGAAAAATAGGATTAGCAGCCAAATGAATAGAACTCATATTGTCACCATAAATAGTTGGAGTTCCAAACTCCAATCCAAGATCTTTGAATAATGTCTTCATCCACATAGCTCCTTGTGTAGCTATGGCAAGACCTCTATATTCAGCTTCAGTAGAAGAGAGAGAAACTGTGGGTTGCTTCTTGGATGACCATGAAATAAGCTTTGAACCTGCAAAGGTAAGATAACCTGAAGTGCTCCTTCTATCTTCTTTGGAGCCAGCCCAATCTGCATCAGAAAATAGCTTCAAACCTAAATCAGATACATAAGGATAATAAAGTCCTTCATTTATGGTTCCTTTGAGATACTTGAGAATCCTTTTGGCAGCATCCATATGTGGTTTCCTTGGTGTGTGCATAAATTGACTTAGCACACTCACACTGTAACATATATCTACTCTTGTCAATGTGGCATAGTTGAGACTACCCACTAGACTTTGATATGATGTGATGTCCTCTATGAGTTCACCTTCATGTGAGCTCAATTTGTGATTGACCTCCATTGGAGTACCTGCAATCTTACAATCTTGCATCTTGAATTTTGCCAACATGTTCTTAATGTACTTCCTTTGAGTGAGAAACAAACCATGATCTTTGTAGACAACTTCCAAACCTAGGAAGTAGGTAAGTGAACCCAAATCACTTATCTTGAACTCTTCTCTCATCTGATCTTTGATCTTCTTCATACCATCTGCATCATTTCCTGTCAATATAATATCATCTACATATACACATAAGTAGATGACCTTAGAATTACTCTTTTTGATAAAGAGTGAAGGATCTGCCTTGCTTGGTTGAAAGCCTTTGTCCTGCAAGAATGAAACAAGCCTGAAATTCCAAGCTCTTGGAGCTTGCTTGAGACCATACAATGCTTTGTTAAGTTTACACACATAATTAGGATAAACTTGATTCTCAAAACCAGGTGGTTGTGCCATATATACCTCTTCTGTTATCCAACCATTCAAAAATGCATTCTTTACATCTAGTTGAAGTATCTTCCAATTCTTGGAAGAGGCAATACTAAGCAAAACCCTAATAGTAGGCATCTTTGCCACAGGAGAGAAGGTCTCCTCATAATCAATTCCCTGAGTTTTGTGCAAAGCCTTTTGCTACAAGCCTTGCCTTATACCTGTTAATTGAACCATCAGAATTCTTCTTGAGTTTATAGACCCATCTTGAGCCTATTACCTTCATGGATGAAGTCTTGGGCACCAAATCCCAAGTGTTGTTTTCCTCAAGTGCTTCAATCTCTTCCTTCATTGCATGCTTCCATTCTGTTTTTGCTTTGGCCTCTTCAAATGATGATGGCTCCTCTTGGTTTATGTCCTATGCTATGTAGATAGAATGTTTAGTTACTAATGAGGTGTCAAACCCATACCTTTCTGGTGTTTTCTTTTCCCTCATAGATCTTCTTAGGCCATGATGTGATGATTCTTCCTCATGTCCAAGTTCCTCCAATTTTGCTTTACCTTTAGACTTCCATGCTTTGATCAAATTCTTTGTAATGGTAGGGACATAGAGTACCTTACTGAGTAGGTTGATGTTTCCATCAGGTGCTTTGACATTGCCTATTTTCTCCACAGGATGTTTTGTGTCATCTCCTATTTGTACCTCATGCTTATTCCTTGGATCTTCTAAATCTGATAGGAGTGCCACATTTCCTGCCACATGATTTGAACAACCTGAATCTATGTAGAAAACATGCTCATCAGATTTACCTTGTGGCATAGCCATGTTCATGATCAATAATGAATCCTCTTTGTTTGAGTCTTCTGTGTAGTTATTGTAGTCTCTTCTTCCTTTGTAGCCTCCTTGATAGTTTGAATGATTGTAGTTGTTGTAGTTGCCATGATAATTGTTGAACCTTCCTCTTGAGTAGCCATAACTTCCTCTATTGTATCCTCTGCCTCTTTGATTCCTGGAATTCCTAAAGCAATTTTCAGTTGTATGATTAGTTAATCCACAAATAGAACATGAGTTGGAGTCTTGGGATCTCCACCTGCCTTGTCTACCTCCTCTTTCTCTACCTCTGCCATGTCTTCCTCTACCTGCATAGTTAGCTTGATATGTACCTGCTTCATCATCCACTTTCTTTGCCTTTCCTTTGTTATCTTTGGACTTGCTTTTATCAGTGTATAAAGCTGAAGATTGATTACATTTAGAGCTTTCTCCATTTTTTATAAGCTTTGCCTCTTGAGTAAGTAGTTGTCCAATGAGTGTATTGAAATCAGGTACATGCATGTCCATGTATAAATCCATAGCTGTGGTGAATGCTTCCCACTTGTCATCTGCCTTCAAGCCATTGATGACCTGCCTTACAATTTTCTCTTCATCTATTACCTCTCGAATGCTTCCCAACTGATCTGCTATGTCCTTGAGCTTTGTGACAAAATCAGTCACATTTTGTTTGGGAGCCTTCTTGAGAGTTGTGAAATCCAGCCATAGTTGATGCTTCCTAGCCTTGGTACTTGAAGAAAAGAAAGCTTCAAGTGCATCCCACACTTCCTCAGATGTCTTACAACTTCTAATGTGAGGCAACAAAAAATCTGAGATAGAGTTGAGGAGATAAGAACTTGCAAGTGCATCCTTGGAGCACCATGTGCTCAATCTTTCTTGTGTTGGTTGACTTTTGTTCCTGAAACTTGGCATAACTTCATCTCCAGCCACATAACCATATAAAATTCTACATTGGAGATAAGCTTCCATTCTTAATGACCAAGCTGAGTAATTACCTCTGTCCAATTTGTCAATTGATGAAGGAAATCCATCTGCCATGTTGTCCAACCTTGCTCTGATACCACTGTGAAGAGATGGATAGGCATGTGCTTGAAGATGAAGAGGTGTTGCAAAATCCTTGATCTACACGAGCCAAATGAACTCCAAGAGTATATGGTGGGCCCTTTTATCTTGCCAATGGATGTATTAGACACCCTATGTACCTTGGAAGATCACTCTCAAAAAGATAGATCAAAACAGATAAGTTGGAGTTAGCTCAGAGGTGAAAACTTGCTATTCTTGGTTCATACACCTGTCGAGTGTTTTACATAATTCTCTGAGCACAGCAGCAATTAGCTTAATTCCTCTTGGGGAAGTCTAGGTACCGTAAAGAGCTAACTTTCAAGAGTAATCTCATCAAAAATAATAAATCACACACTGAGAATGAGTTTTAACAAGTGATGACATCATCCCGATTTTCACGGGCTGCTATAGTTTGAGACCAATGAGCAGAAAAATAAACATAACTCAAAATTTAGGAATCCAATGATTATGAACATTTGTATGGTTATACTAGACAGTAAGCTGAATCCAAAAAGCTTTAAATCACTGAATTTGGATAAGTAACCACTGAGAAATGGCTCTGACAAGGTGAATGCAAAAATCGGGTACCTCACATAGAAGTGAAGATGAACAGACCCTGTTGACTTCAAATGAACATAAGTGAAGATTGCAACATCCAAATGACATGAAAATTTGTGAGCATATAGTAGAATTATAGAGATAACTTTACCAAGTTAAGTTAATAGAAATGATGCACCAAGCTCAGAGAAAACATCTCTGCAATCTGACTGAGAAAATTGAGAGTAATGGCAGTGAGTAGTACACTTCACAAGAACATGGACATATGAACTCAAATAATCATGAAAATGAAAGTATATTGCTTGTACAATACAATGAATTACTGATACATATGTGTGCCTTGTAATCACAGCTTGATATGGCATAAAGCTCAGCTCTTGGAGGTCTTCACATAGGTCTCTCTAACCACGACTAAAACTGCCATCTATTTATAGTTGAGTTTGGGAGGCTAACTTCCCTCAATCACTCTCCAATCAATCAATGATTGATTTGATTCTCTACCTACCACAAATCACAAATTTGTGGCTCCTCTTTCCCTTTTTGATCATGTGGACTCAACCACTTAAGATTCTTTCACTTTTACATTAATTAAACTCTTCAAAGGTTACAAGAGGTAGTTCACAAGTGAACTTTACATAGTCTTCATTTTAAAGCTTCTTTTACGACTTTGTGGGACTCAAGCCAATACTTAGGCTTGTCATACACTTGCTCCAACACATGGAAGCCTTACTTATGAGTAAGGACTTAATGATGTATGTGACCGGAGAAGAAAAGAAGCCAACCTTTGAAGACAGTAGACAACCAAAGGAAGAAGAATTAGAAGCCTTGAAGCTGTGGCAAAAGAAAGATGCAATGACAAGAGCTTACATTTATAATACCGTTACAGATCATCTACTACCGCACATTAGAGGTCTGGAGAAAGCGAAGGTCATATGGAGTGCGTTGGAAGATCATTTTCAAAATACTATGAAAGCTAGGAAGGCTAGCTTATGGTCCGAACTCACAACGTTAAAAAAGAAGTCAAATCAAAGCATTAGTAAAAATATCCAGCAGGTGTCAAGACATAAATAGAAGGTTCTCTTGAGTTTGTGACTTCCAAAGTTATCTGTTTTGATTCAATCATTGCACACATCATTTCCAAAGGACATAGGACATTTTATGGTGTCATTGGAAAGCTAAGGAGGTCTAGTTATCAACTCTGAAGCAAAAGAGGGCTGGTACAAAGCAGGTTTAGCAGTACCTACTCAGTCTCTTGGAGCATCCATCCATCTATCCCAACAGTGGTATCAAAGCAAACTAAGGTAAAATGGGAGATGGTTTTCCTTCATTTATTGACAAATTGGACAGGAACAACTATCAAGCATGGTCTCTAAGGATGAAGACCTACTTACAAGGAAGGATTCTCTATGGGTACATCTCAGGAGATGAGGAATTACCCTCATTCAAAACAAGAGGATTACCAACCAAGGAAGAACATGAAAAGCTCAACACATGGTGTGCTAAGGATGCATTGGCAAGGTCTTATTTACTCAACTCTATATCTGATTTTCTTTTGCCACATATTAGAAATTGTAAGACATCCCAAGAGACTTGGGAAACCTTGTCATCATATTTTTCCTCCAACACAAGGGCTAGGAAAAATCAGTTGTGGATTGAATTCACAACACTAAGGAAGCAACCTAAGCAAGCTGTTTCAGAATTTGTGACCAAGATTAAAGATGTAGCAGATCAGTTAGCAAGCATAGGAGAAGAGATTGAAGAAGAAAAGATTGTAAGGCAAGTAATCAATGGGATCAAGGCTGATGACAAATGGGAAAGCTTCACCACTGCCATGGATCTCTACATGGACATGCACACTCCAGATCTTACAACCCTCATGGGACAATTGTTTACTCATGAAGCAAAGCTCAACAAAAATGGAGACACATCCAAAGGTAATAACTCTTCTGCCCTATACAATGATAAGAAGTCTAAAGATAAAGGCAAGAGCAAGAAGGTGGAAGATGAAGGATCAACCTCTCAAGCCAACTATGTAGGGAGAGGTAGATCTTCAAGAGGAAGGGCAGAGGAGGCAAGCAAGGTAGGGGGAGATCTTATAACTCCTCACCATGCAACATTTGTGGTTTATCAAATCATACTACAAATGAGTGTTTCAGGAATTACAAGAATCAGAGAGGAAGAGGATACCAAAGAGGTGGCTACTCACAGTCAAGAGGTAGATTCAACCATCACCAAGGTTACAACAATAATTACAACAACTACAACAATAATTACAATGGCAACTACCAAGGAGGATTCAAATCCAGGAAGGATTACAACAACTATACAGAGGAGCAAGATGACTCTCTTCTAATCATGAACATGACTTCAAAATCAGGTACAAATGATGACCACCTATTCTACATTGACTCAGGATGCTCAAATCATGTGGCTAGCAATGTAGCATTACTCTCTGATCTTGAGGAACCAAAAGGTAAGCATCAAGTCCAAACAGGTGATGAAATAAAGCATTCTGTAGTTAAAGTTGGAAATGTTAAGACTTGTGATGGAAATCAGAATTTGTTGAGCAGGGTACTCTATGTACCAACCATTACAAAAAAATTGATGAGTATTGGTCAGATTGTGGAGAAAGGTTTGCAAGTCAGATTCAACCAATATGGAGCATATGTGGAGGATCCAAGACATGGGTTCAAGAGGATTGCTAAAGGAGAAAAATCGGGTAGACTTTTCACTTTTGAGTTGGAAGATACAACGAATATTGCACTATACAGTTATAAAGATCAAACACTTTTAGAGCTTGAGATTTGGCACAAAAGGTTAGGGCACATTGGAGAAAGAACCTTGAGACAAATGTGCAGGGACCAATGTGTGCTTGGGATACCTAATGTATCCAAGCAACATATGATTTATAAGTGTGGTGCTTGTCAATTTGGGAAGTCTCACAGGTTACCCTTCTCAAAGAAAGGATACATGCATGAAGACTACCTAGAGCTTGTACACACAGATGTATGAGGACCAAGCAAAGACCACTCAGTCTCAGGATCAAGGTACTATGTGTCTTTCATTGATGATGATAGCAGATGGACTGTATTATACTTCATGAAGCACAAGGATGAGGTATTTAATTGCTTTAAAAAATATCTTGCATTAGTTGAAAATCAGACAGGAAGGAATTTGAAGAGGCTAAGGTCAGATGGAGGAGATGAGTACTTCTCCAATGAATTTGAAAACTTCTTGCAGGACAGAGGCATCAAAAGAGAGATAACCACAAGGTATTCTCTTGAACAAAATGGGGTAGCTGAGAGAAGAAATAGATTAATTGTTGAGACATCTAGATCTATGCTTAATGAGAAAAAGTTACCTAACTATCTATGGGCAGAGAGTGTTTCCACTGCCACTTACCTCATAAACAGGTTACCATCTAAGTCTCTTGATGGCATGACACCCTATGAAGCATGGCATGGTAAGAGACCCTAACTTGACAATTGCAAAATATTTGGATGTGTAGCATATGTACACATTCCTTCACAGATAAGAGGTAAGCTAGACCCAAAGGCTGAAAAATGCATCTTTATTGGGTATGATTTAAATAAAAAAGGTTACATGTTTTATAACCCTATCAATAAGGGGTTTATGGTAAGCAGAGATGTTGTCTTTGATGAAAATGATTCTTGGTATGAGAATGAATGTAGGAAGGTCAAATTACCCTATGATTTGGAAGAGGAATTTCCAAGTCTTACAAAGGAGGAACCTATTCAGAATGAAGGCTCAAGTTCAGATGATGAAGATACTATCAACCTTGAAGAATTCAAAGCATGGAAGTCCAAAGGCAAAATGAAGATGAAGAAGCTTGAAGACATACCTGATCTTCAACTCAACCATTTAGAAAATCACAATGAGAAAGCAAGAAACCTATCAGATATGGGTATGATACATCTCTTGTTACTAAACATTCTGTTTATCTTGCCAAAGATTTGTCAAATGAAGAACCAAGATCATATGAAGAAGCAATAACCAAATCAGAATGGAAAGAAGCTATGGATGAAGAGATTGATGCTCTCAAAGAGAGTGACACATGGGAGTTAGTACCTAAGAAGGACTCAATGAAGGTAATAGGATCCAGATGGATCTATAAGCTTAAAAGAAATTCTGATGGCACAATCAATAGGTACAAAGCCAGATTGGTAGCCAAGGGTTTTGCACAAACCCAAGGCATTGACTATGAGGAATATGTACCAATTGGATGTCAAGAATGCTTTCTTGAATGGATGGATTTTAGAGGAGGTATATATGTCACAACCTCCTGGCTATGAGGATCCCAAGAAGGTAACATATGTTTGCAAATTAAAAAAGGCTTTATATGGATTGAAGCAGGCACCTAGGGCATGGAATTACAGGTTAACTACATACCTCCAAGACAAAGGTTTTGTCATGAGCAAGGCAGATACTTCTTTGTTCATTAAGAGAAGTAATTCAGAGGTAATATACCTTGGTGTTTATGTTGATGACATCATCATTACAGGTAATGATGTCAATGGAATCAGATATATCAAAAGTCAAATGATTAAGGAGTTCAAGATCAATGATCTTGGTCTATTGAAATATTTTTTGGGACTTGAATTAGTCTACACTAATTCAGGGATATATATCACTCAGAAGAAATATGTACAAGATATGTGAAAGAAGTTTCACTTGCAGGATGCTAAAGTAGCAAGCACTCCAATGGAGGTAAACCTTAAGCTAAGTGCCCATGAAGGTGATGAAGTCAAGGACATTACAGGTTATCAAAGTATGGTGGGTAGCTTGAACTATGCTACCTTAACAAGGATAGATATTGCATATGGAGTTAGTGTGCTAAGTCAATTTATGCACAAGCCAAGGATACCTCACTTAGAGGCTGCCAAGAGAATCCTGAAGTATCTCAAGGGTACACAGAACCATGGTTTGTATTTCCCTTACACTTCAGATATTGATATCAAAATTTATTCAGATGCAGATTGGGCAGGATGCAAGGATGATAGGAGGAGCACTTCTGGATATATCTCTTTTGCAAGTGACAAACCAATTTCATGGTCTTCAAAGAAGAAACCTACTGTTGCTTTGTCTTCCACAGAGGCAGAGTATAGAGGACTAGCTAATGCCACACAATAAGCAATTTGGATTAAGCTTTTGTATAAAGAATTGGGCTTATTTACTAGGTCTCCAATAATCTTTGGAGATAATACAAGTTCTCTTCACCTTGCAGCTAATCTTATTTACCATGCTAGGACCAAACACATAGAGGTCCATTACCATTATGTGAGAGAGAAGTTGATAAGCAAGGACATTCAACTTACCTATGTATCAACCAACATGCAATGTGCAGATTTGTTGACTAAAGCTTTGGATGGAACCAAACTTTGCAGGTTCAAATCCATGATTGGATTGCAGGATATACTTGAAGATTGAAGATGAAGACTTAAGCCAAAATGTTTGGCTTGAGGGGGAGTTGTTGGTCTAAATTACAAGCCTACACATTTGGCTCAAAGGATGCATTGAAGTCTATACATACATGAAGAAGCATAGGAACATATGCTAGTGGTTAATTACCACTTTACCTCATTGTAAAAGTCAAATTGACTTGGAATCTCTTGTAATCACCTACCAAAAGGATTTGTGGAAAATTAGTTGCTTGATTGAAAGAATATCTCCAAGCATTTAGGAGCTTGACCATAGGGAGCCAAAAGTTTGAATTTAAATTCAAATTTTTAGACATCTCTTATAAAAATAGATATGAAAGTCGCGGGTAAGAGAGAGCACTCCCGAGCGTATCATTACTAATTTCTGAGTGTGTGTGAGGTCTACACTCAAGCCCACACCTCTCTATACCATTTGGCAATGTTATTCATGCCAATGGAGTTGTATACAAATGTTCATTAATACATACATTCATATTGTCCATCTCTGAGTTCTCTGTTAGTCTACTCAAAAGTCTGTCAACTTGTCAAGTGCATATCTCGGTCAATTCTTCACCAACTTCAGTGATTAAAAGCTTGTTGGATTCAGCTTGAAGTAATCTACATGCTGTCAAAGTTTGAAGACATTATATTCAGCAATTTTGGAGAAATCTACGTCGAGGTGAACTCTGGTCATTTTCTGCTACAGGCCTAAAAAGTCGGGGGTATAGCTTAACTTGCTAAATTGATTTCTCTTAGCATAGTTTATCATTTTACATCGTTCCACTTGGAATAGGTAGCTTACTAAGCTAATTAGTTACCCCTAAAAGGAATTTTTCCAATTCCTACTGTGCTGGTCATACTGAGCAAAATATCTAGCAGGTGTCAAGACATAAATAGAAGGTTTTCTTGAGTTTGTGACTTCCAAAGTTATCTGTTTTGATTCAATCATTGCACACATCATTTCCAAAGGACATACGCCATTTTATGGTGTCATTGGAAAGCTAAGGAGGTCTAGTTATTAAATCTGAAGCAAAAGAGGGCTGGTACAAAGCAAGTTTAGCAGTACCTACTCAGTCTCTTGGAGCATCCATCCATCTATCCCAACACAGTCGTTAGTGGGAAGTCTAATTTATGCTACACTAACAAGACCGGATC
>CM035412.1:195887092-195892092 GCA_020310875.1 Ceratopteris richardii
TGATAGCCGAAACCAAGAACTTTGCTTCTTCAGATTTTTCTAGTCACTAAAATGACATACCTTCAGTATTTTGCTAATTTCTCTTAGCTCACGTATTATTTCTCCAAGATCTTCTTTAAGCTAAAACTAGAAGAGTAGAGCTTTTCAACAAGCTATCATATTTATGAAACGGATCTCTAGAACACAAGTTATGGCCCTCACAAGATGACCCTGTATGACCTTCCAAAACTAGAAATTTTGCCTGTTTTGATAAATTTCGCTGTCTAAAAATAAAAATTCGATGCCTAGCATCGAATTGCAACTAAAGTTGATGCCGGACATCGACTTTGAGCTTTTTCAGCCTCTTTTTCTGCATCAGAAATAGCCTCTTGAACACACATATGAAGAAGACCACTTGTATGTAAGAAGTTGATGCCGGGCATCGACTTTATGCTGAAACTCGATGCGAGGCATCGAGTTGCTCCACAAGCCTCATGATTTTAAGAAATTTCATCAGTAGATAAAAGTCAGATATGAAGATAAGGAGTTATCAGCTAGGATTCGATGCCAGGCATCTACTTCCCACATAAAACTCAACCTTTCAACATACATTCGATGCCAGGCATCGACTTGCTTGAAAAACTTCAATTCTTCAAAACATTACATAGAAGACAAACACTGGAGATGGAAGAAGAAGACTTATACACAGAACTTTAACTAGTTCTTATCATAGCTATGAAAACTCAGAAGCTTACAAGTGCTTTCTCACTCAGAGAAGCCCGGCTATACTCAGTCATACAAAAATGAGTTCTAACTCACTTTATCATTGTCTTCTCACTTTTTTCACTTCGTGTTAGTTGATACAAACTAACTTATATAGTTTTTCTCTATCTCGTGAATTTTTAAAAAACTTCTAGAATTAAAGTGAACTAACTTTACAAATATAATACACTTGTGAGATTGTCCCTTCACATAGGCATGTGATTTTCTTCTAAAGCTTTGACCCTCAAATATATGTCCAATTAGTGATTGTTTCTCCAATAGCTCCCCCTCAATCACTATTTGACATTCTTTGTTTCTTCATATCATCTTCTTTTCTTTTACTCCTGCCATGCTTTTGAATCTGCTGGTCTTCACACCATCCAAGCTCTTTGTCACTATGTCTGCTATCTGATCCTTTGTAGAAATGTACTCCACTTCAATCTCCTTCTCCATTACCTTTTCTCTGAGAGAATGATACTATATCTCTATGTGCTTTGTCCTTGCATGAAAAACTGGATTTGCTGCAAGATAAAGTGAACTCATATTATCTCCATGTATTGTAGGTGTACCTTGATCAATGCCCAAGCTTTTGAACAATGTCTGCATCCATATAACCTCCTTAGCTACTTCCACAAGTCCTTTGTACTCAGCTTCAATTGATGATAATGCTACTATATGTTGTTTCTTTGAACACCAACTTACAAGCTTATCACCAATGTAAATCATGTATCCATGTGTTGATCTCCTATCATCTTGATTACCTGCCCAGTCTGAATCACTATAGGCTCTCAACTTCAAATCTGAAGTAAAAGGATAATATAATCCTTCCTTTATAGTTCCTTTGATATATCTGAGAACTCTTTGACCTGCAATCCAATGTGGGTCCTTTGGACAATGCATGAACTGTGACAAAACTCCCACTGCATAACTAAGATCAGGTCTTGTTAGTGTAGCATAAATCAAACTACCCACAAGAGATTGATACTTCCTCATATCTTTGTATTCTGCACCATCATATTTACTGAGCTTGTAATTAACTTCAAGTGGAGTTGAAGCTTCTCTGCAATTTCCCATATCAAACTTCTTCAATAGATTTAGAAGATACCTTTATTGTGACACAAATATGCCATGATCTGTATAGGTGACTTCCATACCAAGAAAGTATGACAACTTTCCTAGATCACTGATCTTGAATTCTTTTTCAAGTAATCTCTTTACCTCCTTGATTCCTTCATCTGAAGTACCTGTGATTATAATGTCATCTACATAAATACAAATGTAGATTGTACCTTCCTCTCTTCTTCTGATAAGTAGACTTGGGTCTGCTTTTGAACTTTGATATCCAAGTTCATTCAGATACTTCACCAGTCTACAGTTCCATGCTCTTGGAGCTTGCTTCAATCCATACAATGCTCTTCTCAACCTGCAAACAAAATTTGGATACCTAGAATCTATAAACCCTTGAGGTTGTTCCATGTATACCTCATCTGATACGTATCCATTCAAGAATGCATTCTTTATATCCAATTGACTTAGGGTCCATCCTTTTGAAGCTGCAATAGCAATGATTGTCCTTATAGTTGACATCTTAGCTACAAGACTGAATGTCTCATCATAATCTATGCCATAGGTTTGGGCATAGCCTTTCACCACCAGTCTAGCTTTGTATCTAGCTATACTTCCATCTGTAAGCTTCTTCACTTTATAAACCCATTTATTTCCAATTACTTTATTACCATTTGGTTTGGAACAAGTTCCCATGTCTTGTTCTCCTCCAGTGCATCAAACTCTTCCTTCATTGCTTCTTACCTTTAGCTTCATCATAGTTCTGAGGTTCTTAATCATCTTTGACCATATATGCATAGTTCTTCTGAGTTATGTTAAGAAGTATCATAAGAATACCTTTCTGGTTGTCTTCTTGTCCTACTTGACCTCCTTGGTTCACATTCTTCATATGTGTCTGGATACACCTCTTCATCAAATATAGGAGCTTCTTCATTCCTTCTTGTTAATCCACTTCTGGATGTACTTGCTTGCATATAGTCTTCATCTCTATTCACTTGCACAATTGATTTTCCTTTCTCACACCTTCTTACCTCTTCTTCAAATTCTTCAGCTATATTACTTTGATCTGCATACCAACTTTTCTGTTCATCAAATGTAACATCTCTAGAAACAATAAATTGTTTGGTTAGAGGATTCCACAATCTGTAACCCATCTGCTTTTCATCATAACCAATGAACACATATTTTCTGCCTTTGGTTCAAGTTTATGCCTAAGTTGTGATGGCACATAAGCATATGCAATTGATCCAAACACTCTACAATGATCTAGTGTTGGTTTCTTACCCCACCAAGCTTCATATGGAGTCATTCCATTTAGAGCTGCACATGGTAATCTATTCACAAGATATGTAGCTGTATTTATAGCCTCAGCCCAAAGATAATTTGGACAATTCTTCTCCTTTAGCATAGCTCTAGCAAACTCAACCAAAGTCCTGTTTCTCCTTTCTGCTACACCATTTTGTTGTGGTGTATACCTGCAAGTTATTTCTCTCTTAATACCTGCATTCCAAAGATAATCATTGAACTCTTGGGAGAAGTATTCTCCCCCTCCATCAGACCTTAGTCTCTTAAGCTTTTGACATGTGACTCTCTCTGCATATGCATGAAAATGCTTGAAGGCTCCAAACACTTCTGATCTTTCCTTTAATACATACAAAGTTATCCATCTTGTAGCATCATCAATGAAAAGAACATAATACCTTGAGCCACTGATAGATCCTTCTTTTGTTGGTCCCCATACATCTGTATGAATGAGCTCAAGTACTCCATCATGTTTGAATCCTTTCTTCTGAAATGGTAACCTGTGTGCTTTACCCATTTGACATGCTTCACATTTATAAACCATATATTGACTCTGCACATTTGGTAATCCTAATACAGACTGATTAGCAACCATAGCTTTAATTCCTCTTTCATTGAAATGACCTAATCTCTTATGCTAGAGATCAAGTTCTGTAATCACTCCTTCACCATGTGTGAGCAAAGCTTGACCAATGTTCCCTTGTACTCTTAAAGTAAAGAGTCTACCTTCTTTCTTACCAGAGACAATCTGATTATATCCATTCTCTGGATCTTCAACAAATACTCCTTCATTTGTAAACCTGACTTGAAAACCTTTTTCAACTATCTGTCCCACACTAATCAAGTTTTTAGGTATTGTAGGAACATACAAAACATTGGTTAGCAAATCTGCTCCACTCTTGCATTTCACTTTTCCAATTGAATGTACACTATGTCTTGTATTATCACCTGTTTGAACTATATGACTAGAAATACCTTTTTCCAATTCTGACATCAATTTTATGTTTCTTGACAAATGATTAGAACATCTAGAGTCAATGTAAAATACCTTTAGATCTTCTTTATCTGATGTGCTGATTGAATTCATCATCAATGATGTATGACTTTCATTCTGTGTGTCATTTGCATAATTGTAGTAGGTGGTGTTGTAGGATTGATTCTGTCCCCAACTTCTTCCTGCACCTCTACCATAGCCTCCTCTTTGATTTTGTCTACCTCTTTGGAAATTACTTTGATACCTTCCACCTCGGCCTCTGCTATTGTTGTTTTGATTCTTGTTTGATCCTTGTTGGTTGTGCCAACAGTCATGAGCCAAATGATTACTCAATCCACAGATCCAACAAGCCTTTTTGTTGTTATTTTGATTACCTCTTCCTCTTCCAAAGCCTCTTGCTCTTCCTCTACCTGTGCCTTTACCTCTTGCATAATAAACTTGAGAAGTTGACTCTTCTTCATCCTTTGCTTTACCTTTATCTCCTTTCTTCTTGTTCTTCATGTACATTGCAAAACTTTGTCCTTTATCTCCATCTCCCTTCAAGTCTTGCTCATAGGTGAGCATCAAACCAAGTAATTGATTCAAATCTGGAACATAATGATTTAATGAAAGTTCTATTGATAAGACAAAAGGTTTCCACCTTTCATCCCCTCTCAAACCTGCAAGTAGTTGAGCAATCAATCTGTGATCTTCAACATCTTCATCTATGGATCCAAGACTATCTGCTAGATCCTTCATCTTAGTGACATAATCACTAATACTTTGACTTGGCTTCTTCTTGAATGTTGTAAAATCTGACCATAGACTTGCTTTCCTTGCTTTAGTAGTGCTTTGGAAATGATACTCCAAAGCATTCCATATATCTTCAGATGATTCCAATCCTCTAATGTGTGGTAGC